>LS990915.1:27869860-28038575 GCA_900464855.2 Musa schizocarpa
GGATCAACTCCAGCGTCGAGAAATTGGTTAATCGGTAAAGATACATGGATTTGGTGTCCCGCCCAAGAAAGAGACCCAAGTCCTAGTAACCCCGCTAGTTTTAAAAAAAGCTACCTTGATGGCATTAAAAAAATAGATAAATTTTCACAAACCACTTATTTTTATGGTCTACATTGAGTTGTACTTGGTGTTATTAATCATAAGTTTTAACATCGAAACAAGCATAATACGTGATCGTATATTATTCCAAATACCTTAAGCAAGTGAAACTATATTGTTACTAATATAAGATTTTAGCCAACTTTTTAAAGTTTATTATCCATAAATACAATATTGATAACATCATATTTTGATTTAAATTATCATGAGATAATAGATGTTTATTGTGAAATATTATTCTTCTGATATAAAACAATCAACAAAAGACTCGAACAAGTCATGTTGACAATCAATACATCCGTATTTTAATATTTTTAACTTGTACGAAGAGGATCATCAACTATATTCCTAAACAAGGTGAACAAGATATTATTCAAATAAAAAATTTTAATAGTGAGAATTTTCAATCCATATTTATATTTTTAAAAATTACAAGAATACTATGTTAGGATCGGAGCAGCACTAAGAGGGGGGGGTGAATTAGTGCAGCGGATTAAAACTTCGGTTTTTAAAAAATCTTTCGTATGATAAGAGCAGAACTTGACAAACTTAATCTTGAAAGTGTATTCTTAAATATGCACAGCAAAAGTAATAAGGAACTAAAGCATATAAGAAGGTTTGCAATAATGTAAATAGCAATAATGAAATGCAAACCAAGGATCACGCCGATTTTAGAGTGGTTCGGTCAAATGACCTACTCCACTTGCGAGGCCCCTCTTCGATGAGGCTCCCACCTTCCACTAGCAAGTCTCTTGAAATGGAAGGGTAAATACCCTCTTACAACTCTTTACAAGCGGTTCACTCTCTTACATTTTTTGAGAAGAGATGAGGTGAACACTAGCAAATTGAAAAGAAGACAAGCTAACACTTTTCTAAGACCTTTCTCTCAAACTCTTGCTGCTCAAAAAAGTTGTAATCTCAGCTGAGATTTGAGGGGTATTTATAGGCCTCAAGAGGATTCAAATTTGGGCTCCAAAATTTGGGCTCCAAAATTCAAATTCTCTTTGGGTTCGATCTTTGGCATGGTGCCAACCCAACCAAGTGGTGCCCTGGCCTTTCAGGTGCTGGCATGGTGCCACCGCCAGCCCAAGAGGTGTCACCGCCCAGCACTGGGTGCTGGGCGGTGCCACTGCTTCAGCCCAGGCGGTGCCACCGCCTACAGTGTTTTTTCACCCTTCACATGGTTGTTTTCAGCCCCCGCCTTCTGGTGTTATCGGCCTACAGTGTTATAGGCCCCACTTGGGTTATAGGATTAATACCTAATCCTAACCCTAATTAACATGCTAACTACGAATTTTAAAGACATTATATAAGCTATTACAAAGTCCATAAGTCAAGACTTCTTCCGGCGAAGCTTCGCGAACTTTCGTGGTCTTCCGATAAACTCTGGAAACCATTCTGCGGACTCCGGCAAGCTCTTAAACTTCACGATTTGATCTTGGCGAGTTCCAACGAGCTTCTTCGGCAAGCTCGATCTTTTTCGGCAAACTCTGCGAACTTCCCACCTAACCTTCGGGTGAGCTTCCAAAACCCCTTGACGCAAGCTCCCTACTCATTCTCGGCTAGTTCGCAGCGTTCCCGATGATCCTTGGGACTTCCGTCGAACTCTTGAACTCCCAACAATTCTTCGTTCTTGACTCCACACTTTGTTTCACTTTATGCCTTCATCGTTATCGTAGTTAATCCTGCACATGCAAACCAAAACTCTACTCCGATCTAGACAGTTATTACAACGCGAATTGACATTGCCCGCTGTCTCCGCACGTCATTGGTTGGCGCTTCATTTGATTCTTTAGCACATCGTCCTCTCTTGCGGCTTGTTGCCCAATCACATTGACCTCCCATAACCCCGATATCCTTGGCGCAATTCCGCTCTTCTTGGCCCGATGCCCGACGTTGCTCAAGCCTTCGCCGTCCAATATCTGGACGTGATCTCCGGTTAACGTCAATTCCTCCTGCGTTAACTGTCTAATTCTGATCGAGTAGACCTGCATCACTCAAAATTCAGTTTAAATTATAAACACATATCAGGTGGTTTCATCATCAAAATACGAGATTCAACAATCTCCCCCTTTTTGATGATGACAACCACTTGATGACGGAGTTAACCTTAACTCCCGGAGTTTAAACAAACTCCCCCTATCAATATGCCATATTGATAGAACCTTGAATTCAAGAAGAATTCAAGTCATTGCAATATTCATCATGAATACTTGCAACACATCATCATGAACATATGCATAAACTTATGCATATCATGTCATCAACATACTTCTCCCCCTTTGTCATCAACAAAAAGAAGAAGTACAACTATTCTCTGTGTTGGTAATATAAGTTCAACTCATTGCATGAAAAACATAATATTAAGTTTTATCATCATGCAGTTTTGAAGCTAGAAAATTTAGCAAGTAATGCATCATGCTTAGGACATTCAAGCTATCAAGTTTTATATATGCAAGTTTTACAGCATACAAGATAGCACTTTTGGTAATGTTCAAGATAGTAAGTTCTACATCATGCAAGCTAGCAATATTGAGATATTCAAGAAAGCAACTCTTGCTTCTTGAAATATGCAAATTTGTCAAGTTTTGCTAGGTGTGCAAGTTACCATTTTTGCCTTTTAAGATAGGCAAGATAGCACATTTGCTTCTTTTGAGATAGCAACTTTTTGCTTCTCTTTAGACTACAAGCTAGCAATGTTTACGATATGTAAGTTTCACAATATACAAGCTAGCAAAAATTTCGAAAGCAAATGTAAGATAGCTTTCTTGTGTAAGTTCATGATTCTTGCTTCCTATTGCAATGTGCAAATTGCAAGTTTTGCTTCTTGAGATAGGCAAGATAGCACTTTTGCAATTTTTGTTTCTTAAGATAGGCAAGCTTGTGATGTTCAAAATAACAAGCTCTTTCTTCTAGAAGTGTCATTTTTGCTTTCTTTGCAAAGTGTAAGCTATCAAAATGTTTGAAAAAGTGATAAGTTTTGCAACATACAAGCTAGCAAAAATGCCAAACTAGCAAGAGATAATATTTTACATGAGGCAAGCAAACAATTTGGCAAATGTTACATTTGCATCTTGAATGTGGATAATATTTTGAATTGTGCAAGCTAGTTAGTTTGCCTCTTTTCATGATGTCCACGCTAGAAATTCTTGCTCCTCCTTTGTCATTGTCAAAAAGAAGGGAAGACCCTTATATCACTTTTCATATTATGACAAAGGTAAGTATCATTCTTATTTGTGCATCATTATATATTCAAATTAAAATATACACAATTTCAATAACCTTATTTTTCATGCACGATACCGAAAAATAAATCAATCATCATTAATAAGCATATCATACATGATACTCAAACATTAAAATTTTTAAGCTTTTATCAACATGTTGATCATGATACCAAACACACATCATATGCAATAAATACATCATGTACATCATTATCATAAGTATTGCATACATCATTTTAACTTTATGAATATTTCATCATTGCATGCATTATATCAAAACATTTCAAGCCATGGAGCCATAAATACAAAGAAATCATGTCATGAAGGATAAAATCATTTGAATACCAAAAGACATGATTCATATAGTAAATATCTTCTTTAAATAAAATATCAAAAAAATCATAGGAGTACAAAGAAGAGATCTTGTTTTAAAAGAAAAATTAAATAATAACTCCAAGAACTCACAAGGAAAAATCATGATTCATTTTAGAAAATCTCCTCTCAAGAAAATATCAAGTAAAATCATAGAAGATCGATTAATGAGAAATTTTGATTTATAATAAAATCTCATGTATCGAATGTCAAGAAATTAAAATGATGATTTATATAAAAAATATCACAAGTTATATTCAAGAGAAAAATCATCATTCATTTTCAACTTATTCAATTTGTCACATCAATATTTCTTAGATATGCATAATACTAAAACATGGTTTCAAAATGTTTAATATTTTCATTACATCATTATGCAATGGTTTCATTGAACATAATTTTGAATGATTCTTATAGATAACTAAAACTTCTTTAGTTTTAATTTATGTGATTGACTTTATATTAGCATGCTCAAGTTTTGTTCTTATGTCAAAAACATACATCATGTTTGAAAACCAAAGACAAGGTTTTAAAAAAATATCATTAAGCCTTCCATATAAAAACCATGCATCATCATTGAAAGTTAATATGGAAATCATCAAAATACACATTCTTGCTTCTCAAGCACATATATATGATTATTTAAATCTAACATTTTATTCTATTAACATAAAACATACAATTTAAAAAAAAAAATAAATATTCAAAAGAAAAGAGAAAATACATCATGGAAAACATCAAGTAATTTCAAAATAATTCAAGAGAGTTGAGTTACTTACCTTGTGGTCGAAGCCCATCAAAGCCCAATTCGCCGTTTCACCTTTGGAAGTTCTTGATTCATCCTTGGGTGCCTTCCTTTTCTTTGGCCTCTTCCTCCGTTCAAGTTCATTGTTCATTTTAGATTTTTGTTTTATGAAATTAATTAGAGTTAGTGTTCGAAGTTCAAGTTCATCATTGTCCTCATCACTTGAGTCATCGCTCAAGTGGTATTCATTTGTCCGGAGTTCAAAATCCTTCCTATTCTTTGGAAGGTGGTTCAAGTGTTCATTGTGTTCATCATGTGCATTGCGCACCATTTCATATGTCATCAATGAGCCGATAAGTTCTTCAAGTGGAAAAATATTTAAATCTTTTTTTGTTTCTTGTATTGTGGTTATTTTAGAATCCCATCTTTTTTGGAAGGGATCTTAAGATCTTGCTTATGAGATCAAAATTCAAAAAAAGATTTACCAAGAACTCTTAGATTATTGACGACATCCGTGAAACGGTGTACATGTCGCCTATAGTCTCGCTTTGGTTGCATTTGAAAAAAAGCTCAAAATCAAGCAATAAAATATTAACTTTCGAGTCTTTGACTCTACTAGTTCCCTCAAGCGTGATTTCAAGTGTTGGCCAAATATCGAAAAGCCGTTTTAGACGTAGAAATCGATTAAACTCATTTTTTTGTCCAAAGCAAAATAAGGCATTCATAGCCTTTGCGTTTAAAGAAAAATACTTCTTCTCCAAACCGACAATTGTTCATCGGTTTAGAGGAAGTTGAAAACCATTTTCAACAATATTCCATAAATCCAAATTATAGAAATCAAGAAAACTCTCATTCGAAGTTTTCCAATAAGTGTAGTCCAATCCGTTAAACAACAATTGGACTAAAGACCGATAAGCCCTCTTGAAAGCCATAAAGAGCCATTTCTATTTGGGTGTTAAACCAAAGTAGAAAACCGTGGCTCGATACCAATTGTTAGGATGGAGCAGCACTAAGAGGGGGGGGGGGTGAATTAGTGCAGCTGGATTAAAACTTTGGTTTTAAAAAAAAAATCTTTCATTATGATAAGAGCAGAACTTGACAAACTTAATCTTGAAAGCGTATTCTTAAATATGCATAGCAAAAGTAATAAGGAACTAAAGCATATAAGAAGGTTTGCAATAATGTAAATAGCAATAATGAAATGCAAACCAAGGATCGCCCGATTTTAGAGTGGTTAGGTCAAATGACCTACTCCACTTATGAGGGCCCCTCTTCGATGAGGCTCCCACCTTCCACTAGCAAGTCTCTTGAAATGGAAGGGTAAATACCCTCTTACAACTCTTTACAAGCGGTTCACTCTCTTACAGATTTTGAGAAGAGATGAGGTGAACACTAGCAAATTAAAAAAGAAGACAAGCTAACACTTTTCTAAGACCTTTCTCTCAAACTCTTGCTGCTCAAAAGTTGTAATCTCAGTTGAGATTTGAGGGGTATTTATAGGCCTCAAGAGGATTCAAATTTGGGCTCCAAAATTTGGGCTCCAAAATTCAAATTCTCTTTGGGTACCCGATCTTTGGTGCCACCACTTGATAAGCAGTGCCACCGCCCAAGTCTTTCGGGTGCTGGTGGTGCCACACGCCAGCCCAAGAGGTGTCACCGCCCAGCACTTTCGGGTGCTGGGCCATCCCCAGCTCAGCCCAGCAGTGCCACCGCCTACGGTGTTTTCAACCCCTTCTGGTGTTTTTCAGCCCACCGCTTACTGTTGTTTTCAGCCTATAGTGTTATAGGCCCCTACTTTGGGTTATAGGATTAATACCTAATCCTAACCCTAATTAACATGCTAACTACGAATTTTAAAGACATTATATAAGCTATTACAAAGTCCATAAGTCAAGACTTCTTCGCGAGCTTAGGGCGAACTTTGGTGGTCTTAGATAAACTCTCTGGAAACCATTCTGCAGACACCGGCAAGCTCTTAAACTTCACGATTTGATCTTGGCGAGTTCCAACGAGCTTCTTCGGCAAGCTCGATCTTTCTCGGCAAACTCTGCGAACTTCCCACGAACCTTCCGGCGAGCTTCCAAAAAACCCTTGAGCAAGCTCCCTACTCATTCTCGGCTAGTTCCGCAGCGTTCTCGATGATCCGCCGGACTTCGGGTCGAACTCTTGAACTCCCAACGAATCCTTCGTTCTTGACTCCACACTTTGTTTCACTTTATGCCTTCATCGTTATCGTAGTTAATCCTGCACATGCAAAACTAAAAACTCTACTCCGATCTAGACAGTTATTACAACGCTAAATTGACATTCTGTTGTCTTAAGACGTCATTGGTTGGCGCTTCATTTGATTCTTTAGCACATCGTCCCTCTCTTGCGGCTTGTTCCCCAATCCATGATTGACCTCCGCGAACCCCGATATCCTTGGCTTAATTCCGCTCTTCTTGGTTCGATGCCCGACGTTCGAAGCCTTCTGCCGTCCAATATCCTGACGTGATCTCCTCCGGCGCAACGTCAATTCCTCCTGCGTTAACTGTCTAATTCTGATCGAGTAGACCTGCATCACTCAAAATGTAGTTTAAATTATAAACACATATCAGGTGGTTTCATCATCAAAATACGAGATTCAACATACTAAATTGACAACATAAAAAATTAAGTTGGGTCTCTTTTCAAATAAGAATTCCATGAAGAGTTTTATACCATGTTTTATATACTTTATCTTAAGAAGAGCATAACATATTAAACTACTAAGGTATTAATTAGTAATTCACAAAGTAAACTTTAATTCCTCTCTTAGTTACTTTTATGCACTTGAAAGATATGAAATAATTTTTTTTAAATTTAAATCTTAATAGTGTTATATAAATTATAAGTAATTCTCAAGTTGCGGAGCCAATCCATATAATTTGGACCACTGAGGCGGTTGATATCAAGTATGCCTCATAAGGGATTTGAAAGTGATATTTTCTAAAATTAAAGTTACAGTAGAAATAAATAATATGCAGATTTTATAGAAAATAAACAATCAAGATATGAACTTCTATCTTAATATACTCCCACTATTTTACTGATAAGTCACGCGACACCCTCAGCACATGAAACGAAAGTCTCCGGCAGATTTCAAGTGGGGATCAGGATCCAATCAGCATCTTAGTGTAACCTCGAGGGACTCGACCAATCACACTAAGCTCGAAAGGTAGACAATTCTTACCGATCATAACTCCTTGTGATTCATATCCTGTTCGGCCTCCGAATCACCATGGTCTCAAGGGACTCGACCAACCATGATGTTCGGTTAAGTTAACACCATCGTTATAAGATGAGTCTGATTTGATGATATACTCTCGAGGGACTCGACCAAGCATACAATATCTTCAGGTCACTGGTGACATCTCTATATCGTAGCCAAGATAGCGAATTGCAATGTAGGTGAGTCTCGAGGGACTTGACCAACACAACCTACACCGAAAATCGATCCCTCCCTATAACAATAGAAGGCCATGTGGGTCAATCTAATTACCTCACATTTACCGACTTAATATTATCAAGAGAGGGGTTTCTATGATTTGGTCTCCTAATATAACATGTCAAATATATACATATTTAATATATACATATATAATATATACATATTTAATATATACATATTTAATATATAACATGTCAAATATATACATATATATATTTATATATCTAGTAAGTGTATGAGCAATCACACAAGATGATCATAGACCACAACCTAATGTGATCAGGCCCGAGCCAGTGGGCCTAATCACTTACATCAAGATTTATGTATGCAGCGGTGCATCTCTATGCCTTGTTATTGTCCATCTCATCCTCGTAGGTTCCATCGACATCTCAACGCATCTCCATGCATCACGATCGTCCGTATCATGGGTCTCGCTATCGCTTTCACGCTCTCATTACACCTCTTTGTATGATTATAACTTAATTATAGACATGCAGGCCCGATAATAAATGAGAAATATAATAGAGACTCGTAGGCCCCAATAATAATAATCACAAGTACACACATGAAATGATCCATGATTATTCGTCCACACATCATACATCATATATATAAATCATCATCATGTAGGACTACTATATAATAAAAAAATAATAATCAATTAAAATTTTGAATTAATTAATATTTTCTAAAATCAGGGACATGTAGGGAATTTTTTGAATTCTGAGGGATATTTTTTTAATTTGGTTAAAAGGACAAAATTAGAATTTTTCAAATTCTAAGGGATTAAAACTATCTTTTGCTAGAAAACCCTAAGCCCCTTTCTTCCTTTCCCTTGCTGTTGCTACCAGTTGTTGTGTGCGGGCGACCTACTTGCTGGCGGTGCATGCCCTTACGGGCGTAGTGGCCATAGGCAACGCCTGCGGGTGGGGCACACAGGCTGCCAGCCTCGTCGGCCACAAGCCTGCTGCATGCAGGCCGTCGGCCAGCTGCTACAAGCGTAGCACCTGTGCATGAGCCGAGGTTGTGCTACCTGCTTGCGGCTACCCCTACCAGCGGCTACTCGTACGCAGATCGAGGGCAGCAACTGTTACTGCCCTTCCTCACTTTTTCATCAACGATTTTAACATCAAAGTTTCTCCAAAACAGAACACACGCAATTCAAAACCAATCTTTCGCACAAACAACCTAGCTCTAATACAATTGTTGGGAAATCTTTGGAGGCGACATCACATTCGCAACGGAAGAACAGAAAACAAAATCCTCAATTTCTCAAAGATTTATTCGTCATCGTGCAAAGATTGGTGCGCAAATCCATAAAACAGAAAATTACATATAGTAAATATTGTGTTACCTAAGGAGATCGTATATCTCTGAATCCTTGTAGATCTCTAGGAGAGGGTGATGAAGGAGGTCAAGCGCCCTCCTCTCTAGCGGTGATCTACACAATAGGAATGCGACGATGCTCCTCAAAACTACAGGCCTGGTCTGAGGTAGAGAAGGGGAGGAGAATAGGATAGGCAAGTAAAGGCTCTAGCCTATGAACCACCGAATCCCTCCTATTTGTAGAGGTCTCCTATCAACTTAACCCTAATGGATCCTCCCCTATTGGGTTTTGGATTTTCATCCAACTACCCAAGCCTCTTAGATTAGTGGATCTCTATCCAATAATCTCTCATGGGCTTTTATTGGATCTCGTCCATGGGATCCAATAATTCAGGGGCTTCTTAGATATCCAATAAGATAGGGGCTCCAGTGGATATCTCATATCCAAACCTCTACTTATCGCAACGCCAACCATATGTGTGTGACCCTCTAGGCCCAATATCGAGCTAGCTGTGAGTCATACCTATTAGAGCTCCTTTTGGCTTGGTGAATTATTATCTCTATAATAATTCACTCGACTCATTGACTACGAGCGTACTAGGCCACTACGTTGCAGTCCCCAAACGATACAAGGGAATCCAATCCATTGGACATGTCTGTCCTCAATTACCATATACCTATAGTCCCTCATCCATCTAATATCCTAAAGACCGTATATCGGGCATGGTGCTACCAAACCCATATGGTTTCTTCTCGAGTATTGCTCTAATCGGATTCTCTTAGAGAATTCTTTCTCTCTCAATCCAAATGACCCTAGCTAGGGATTTGTCTGGGCAAGAACACATGGGATATTCCTCTCATGACACCGAGAGTGGATGATCCTCTATTGACACTCAATAGCCCTCGTAAGGTTGACTACCACTCCCGATGACCGGTTGTACTAGATATGAGACATCCAAACCTATAATACTGGTATCAAAGAATGGAGCACTCATACAGGACATCCTTGGTGTCTCAAGTCTAAGGACCAAATACACCACTAGGACTATGAAATCGCTGTCTGACAATAAGGTATCATCAACCATCCAACATTCCGTAATTAGATCAATCAGTGAACTCATTCTCTAATAAGCACCTGTACTGTATCCCTAGTGTCCCCACACGTGTAGCTATGAGACTAGATGCATCCATCATATGGACGGGTATATACCACACCAATCTATCTGGTTATCTCGATATCCTTCTCGAGTAACCTATGACCAAGATTATTTAGGATTTATGTTTAAAGGTGAATTGGTCTCATTATTATGATCTCATCACGATCCAATTCTCATTGCACAGATCTAAGGACATCACAATATATACATACATATATGCAATATAAAGTGATAAATGTCAAAATATAATAAGCAAAACAATTGTGTGTCAAGTCACATATGCCATCACTCAAGTGATTGGCTTGTTGGGCACCTATGACTAATAGTGGCACCATCAGGGATGGTAATGGTATTAGGATCAAGAGCACTAAGAGGTGGGGGAGGGTGTGTGAATTAGTACAGCGGAAAACTTTCGACGATTAAAACAAAGTTCGTATGATGAAGGCATTTTTGATGAAAACCATTTTGGAAAGTTCTTCAACTTAAGATCAAACGAAAGTATAGTTGAAGTAAAGCAACAGAGGTAGTTTGTAGTTAAGATAGAGAGCAGAATGTAAATGCAAACCGAGATTTAGAGTGGTTCGGTCAATCTTGACCTATATCCACTTTTTACTTCCTCCTCCGATGAGGTCACCGATGTCCACTAAAGGCCTTCCTTCAATAGGTGAAGGCCAATCACCCTTTTACAGCTTTATTCCTTTTGACGGGCTTAGGAGACAATCCTTACAGATTTCCATTCCTCTCTTGAATGATCAAAACTTAGAAGGAAAGAGGGAGAAGAACTTTTAGCCTTTTACAACACTTTTAAGCTCTCAAATTCTCAGAATAAATGCAAGATTTCAGTGCCCTTTCATACAAGAAAGGGTGGGGTTTATATAGGCCCGAATAGGTTTGAATTTGGAGCTCAAAAGTGTCATCTCCTGATTTTCCGGGTTCTTGGCGGTACTACCACCATAACTGGGCGGTACTACCGCCTGACATAGCTCGGAGACCGAGCTCAGGCAGTACCATCGCCTGACTTCGCTCGGAGACTGAGCTCAAGCGGTACCATTGCCCAAAATTCCTGGGAGACTGAGCTCTTGGGTTGTGCCACGATCGACCAAAAATTCTGGGTCCAAATGGGCTGATCCATTCGGCCCAATTTGGGTCTATCAAGGGCCCAATTGCCCCCAGATTAAGTTAATGGGATCACCTCCCATTCCTAACTTAATATTTATACTATGTTATTTAAGACACTAATACTGCAACTTGTGTTCCAGTGCGTCAATCGCTTCTTTCGGCGAGCTTCCAACAAACTTCCGGCGAACATCCGATGAACCCTCGGCGATGCTTCAACGGACTTCCGGCAAACTCCTGGACTTGCGACAATCCTCTTGGAGAGTTCCGATGAGCTTCTTTGGCAAGCTCCTAGACTTCTCGGATTTGTTCCCATAGAACCTCCGATGACCGTCCGGACCTCCGTCGAACTCTCGAACCCCCAACGTGATCATGGTCTTGACTCCGGCGCAACACCTGCTACATATCTTACTGTTATCGTAGTTAATCCTGCACACTTATCTCAACATATGGATTAGATAACCAAATGACAATTGACTTCATCGGCAAAATTCGAGATTCAACAATCTCCCCCTGTTTGATTATGACAATTAATTGATAACGGAGTTAACCTTAACTCCCCCTATCTATATGTCATACTTGAGATAAGTCATTCTTGAATTCAAAGCCTTTGAATTCAAGAGACATATTGATAAGTTAAGTTCGTTTAACCTTATCAATACTCTCATCATGATTCCTATCATGATGTATCTATCTGAAAATGATGTCAAGGCTTGACATCCATTTTCAAGTCTTACATTTCAAATATGAAAGATAGCAATCATAGCAATTCATTATATGGTAAGATATCAACATATAAAATTACGATGTAAGCTCTTGATATCTTAACATAATGCAAACATTTCAAATGTTTAGCAATCATAACATTTCATCACATGGCAAAATATCAACATTGTAAAATTGCAATGTAAGCTCTAGATATCTTTTCATTAATGCAATCATTTCAAGTGTTTAGCAATTAATTTGTCATATATTTTAAGATATCAATATCGTAAAATTATGATACAAGCTTTTGATATCTTAACATAATGCAAATTTGGCAATCATAGTAATTATAGCAATTCTATCATCAATTTACCATATATTTTAAGATATCAATATCATAAAATTACGATGTAAGCTTTTGATATCTTAACATAATACAAATTTGGCAATCATAGCAATTATAGCAATTCTATCATCAATTTACCATATATTTTAAGATATCAATATCATAAAATTATGATACCAGCTTTTGATATCTTAACATAATGCAAATTTGGCAATCATAGAAATTATAACAATTATATCATCAATTAACCATATATTTTAATATATCAATATCGTAAAATTACAATGCAAGCTTTTGAAATCTTAACATAATGGAAATATGGCTATTATAGTAATTCTATCATCAATTTACCACATATTTCTCCCCCTTTGTCATCAACAAAAAGGAGAACAATTCATGCATATTTCAAGCATAAGTGTGATAATGATTCATGTCATAAAAAGCTTAATGTCATTTTTCAACAATGAGTGATAGGATACCAATTATACAAACTTTTCAAGCAAACATGACATGGAGATAGCTTTCATTACTTCTTTCTTTTTATTTGTCATTAACTTTTTGCATGAAGGAGGAAAGTCATTGTGAGCTTAAGTAAAAAAATGATTAGAGATTAAATCATGCTTCATTTTTACAAGGTTCAAGATATGCATGTGAATTAAATCCTTGCAAGTATTCATAAAAAAAAAATCTTCCTTTATCAAGAAGGAATTCATAAGAAGGAATCATTTCATCAAATCCATTTCTCGAAAAAATATTTTTCACAAGATAAATCTATGAGAGATACATTTGTTAATTGATTCCATATGTCAAAAATCAATGATATGAAACAAACTCAATGTGACATTGGCTTATGAAAGCTACATTAAGTCCAAAAGAGAAATACTAAATTATGTATTGTTAGGATCAAGAAAGTCCAAAAGTGAAATTTAACACTTCATGTATTCGGACAAGGTTTTACTATAGATTTTCAAACACAATCATGAAGGTAAAACATGCTCATCATTATAGAATTTTTGCATCCAAAACACATAATTTCCAACATGTTATTAAGGCATATAATCATGTAAAATTCTCATCATAGCATTAAGTGATTGATTATTGAATCAAGAAAGTTTGAAAAATAAATTTAATAAGTTCATGCATTCGGACACATCAACATTCCTAATTCTCTTCTAATGAAATCAAATTGTTCTTCACTTAAAAGCTTTGTAAAAATATCAGCTAGTTGATGTTTAGTATCAATGAACTTTATAATTATATCATGATTAGTAACATGATCTTATATAAAGTGATGCCTAATATCAATATGTTTTGTTATTAAGTGATGAATGAGATTCTTTGTTAAACATATTGCACTTGTGTTATCACATTTAATGGGACTATTTTTAAGATCAATTTTATAATTTTCTAAGGTGTTTTTCATCCACACAACTTGTGCACAGCATGCACTAGCTGCAATATACTCAGCTTCGGTTATTGATAGTGCAACCGAGTTTTATTTCTTAGATGACCAGAAAACAAGAGCATGTCCCAAAAATTGACATGTTCCTAATGTGTTTTTTCTATCTAGTCTAGACCCAACAAAATCCGCATCAGCATAAGCAATTAATTGAAAATTCTCAGTTTTTGGATATCATAATCCTATATTTATGGCACCTTTAAGATATCTAAGATTTATTTTAATTGCTTTGAGATAAGATATCTTAGGGTTCGATTAAAACCTAACACAAAGTCCTATACTGAATATGATATCTAGTCTAATTGCAGTGAGGTAAAGTAAACTTTTTATCATTCCCCTATAAGTTTTTTAATCGAAGCTTTCTCCACTTTCATCAATTTCTGACTTAGTGGAGGTGCTCATAGGAGTGTTGATAGCTTTTGAGCTATCCATATTAAATCTTTTTAACAAATCTAAAGCATATTTATTTTGACTAATAAAGATGTCATTACTTAGTTGTTTAATTTGTAAGCCTAAGAAGAAGGTTAATTCTCCCATCAAACTTATTTCAAATTCAAGGCTCATAGTTTTAGCAAAAGATTCACAAAGAGATTCGTTCGTAGAACCGAAGATAATATCATCAACATAAATATGAACAATGAGAAAATTATTTTCAAAATTTTTGATAAACAATGTAGTATCGACCTTGCCTTTTGAGAAATTATCTTTAATAAGAAAAGAACTAAGTCTCTCATACCAAGCCCTTGGGGCTTGTTTTAAACCATAGAGAGCTTTAGTTAATTTAAACACATGATTAGGGAGGCTACTATTTTCAAATCCGGGAGATTGTTCAACATAAACTTCTTCAGAAATAAAGCCATTAAGAAAAGCGCTTTTAATATCCATTTGAAATAACTTAAAATTATTATTACTAGCAAAGGCAAGGAGCATCCTTATGACTTCTAATCAAGCCACAAGAGCAAAGATTTCTTCGTAATCGATACCTTCTTCTTGGTTGAAACCTTTGGTCACTAATTTAGCCTTGTTTCTAACCACGATACCATATTCATCTTGCTTGTTTCTAAAGACCCATTTAGTACCAATAACTAAATGGTCATTTGGCCTAGGAACAAGCTCCCATACCTCATTTCTCTCAAATTAATTTAACTCATCTTGCATTGCGATAATCCATGAATCATCTTTCATGGCTTTGTCAATACATTTAGGTTCAATTTGGGAGAGAAAAGTGGTGTAACACAAAAAATTTTAAGAGAAGAACATGTTTGGACCCCCTTAGATGTGTCTCCTAAGATTAGCTCCTTAGGATGAGTATCTACATACTTCCAATCCTTGGGTAAGGATGTTTTAGAAGTGGATGCATCCAAGTTGCTAGTTGGAGAAGGGGTTTCATTTAAATTCAAAGAATCGAAATTAACATCATCATCAAAATTATTTTTCTTGATTTTGAAAATCTCATTGAAAACTGTTAGGAAAGCAATTGGCACTAAGAGGGGGGGTGAATTAGTGTAGCGGTAAAAATCACGTCGGTTCTGAAATTTTCTAGTTCATTGAAAATCGATCTCGAAAATATGCTTGACTTGAAAGAGAGTTCGTAAAAGCATTGAAAGTAGTAAGCAAGTAAAATGGTTTATAATTTAAAGTAAATTGCTCAAAAGAAAAGCAAACTAGATTTTAGAGTGGTTCGGTCGTCGTGACCTACATCCACTTCATCGATTCCTCTTACGTCGAGGCCACCGGTCATTATGACCTACATCCACTAGTTTATCATGGGCAACTAATAAGGTATTTATACTTTTTTTTTATAGCAATGTTTCAACACATTACCGACTAGTGACTTGAAATTAATTTTTTTTCATTTAACTATCATGTAAGTTCTTAATCATTAAAATATAAGAGCTTAGAATATTGTTATAATATAATGGAGTGAGGATTTTATGTATTGGTCTACTTTTGTAGTGAAAATTGGAACTCTAACCCACTCTCACGAATTATCAATTTATGGTAATAGATTATATAATTAAATAATATTGAGAAACAATACATTATATTGGAACAATTATGTAATATAATGGCATAACTATATTTTATGTGGTAATAGTTATATCCAAACTTCTTTTCAAGAGAACATAGAATCGATTGTTATAATAATGCTTTACACAGATGAAAGTTAAAATTTGAAACTTCATTATGGTTATCTTTTCTACAAGCTCACATTTAACCATGTCAATTTTATCGATAATATTTGAGAGACATGTATTTTAATAATTTTTAGTTCATCTCAAAGTAAAATAATGACAACATATAATGCATTACAGTTTATTGTTTATGATATTAAGACAATGAGTCTATAGGTGTATAGGGACAACAGGATTATGTAAAGGAGGAATGATAAAAGGTTTTAGAGACTTTTATTTTATTAGAGACTCTTAGAAATTATGATTTGAATAATATCTAGTTCACCTTCTACATGAACCTAGTTGATGATCCTCTTCGTACATGTTAAAAATATCAAAATGTGGATGAAATTATTGTCAATTTGATTTATTGGAGATGTTTGTTCATTATTTATAGTAGAAGCACAAAACATTTCAATAAACATCAAGTATATCATGATAATTTGAGTCATAATATAATATTATCATGATTTTAAACAAGCATGGTAAAGTTAGAAATATTTATAAAAAAATGTTTTTTATTTTATGTTACTTTGTTTCCCACATGCTAAATAACAAAGATGAATTTTAATAATTAATTGTATAAAGGTTTGAACTAAAAAGTCAAACATAATCAAAATCTAAGAAGACAAATTTGATATTTTATTAAAATATCTTAAATATTTGTTTTGCTAACATTGACATTAAAATCACTTCAATTTCAAGATGAGCAAATTCTAATGCTCTAAGATTATTTTATTATAGGTAACTTATAATATATTGAGAGTTTATTTTTATAGAAATGTTTCGACTTGGTAAATGCTAGTGATTTGAACTGAGAATTTGTTCATTTAACTAACGACTATGTTGTTCATTATCAAAACCTAGTAGCTAATAATATAATTGTACTTTAATAGAGTTAGTGTTATGTACATTGGTTTGCATTTATAGATGAAATTGAAAATCTACCCCTATTACAAGAATTGCACATTTACAATAATAAACTATATATTTGAATAATATCAAAAAATTATCAATCTTTTTGGAAAATTTCTGCAACATAATGATATAACTTGATTTCATGTGGTAATAGTGATGTCAAAACTTCTTTTTTTATAAACTTGGATGTTTCTATTTCTAGAAATAGAAAAAGAGCATTCTTTGAAATAATAATACTTGTCATGACTATGGACAATCTATAACTACTCAAAATTGATATTTATAATTTTATTTAGGTCATTTTTTCCTCAAGTTGACATCTAACCATATCAATTTTATCGATAGTATTAGAGACTTTTATTTTATCATTTTTTATTCATCACATATTATGTTAATGATAATGCATAATGCATTAAAATTTATTTTTTATGATATTAAAAAAGATTAGCTCAACGAGATATAAGGTATATTGGATTATAACAAAGAGGTATGATTAAAGGTTTAATATCAATAGATCTGATCTCATCCCCAACTATCGCCTCTTTGATAGCAATGGCTAAAAGATAAAAGTAATTCAAGTTTGTAAAATATTTTGAAATAATATCTAAATTTGAATAATTATATGATATTATCTAAAATGTTGAATAATATAGCATAATTAGTTTTTAAAAAAAAAGTTATCTTGATGGCATTAAAAAAACTAGACAAATTTTCACAAACCACTTATTTTTATGATCCACATTGAAGTCAACTTGGTGTTATTAATCATAAGTTTTAACATCAAACTAT
This sequence comes from Musa schizocarpa, assembly GCA_900464855.2. NCBI lineage: Eukaryota > Viridiplantae > Streptophyta > Magnoliopsida > Zingiberales > Musaceae > Musa > Musa schizocarpa. Next base: position 27,887,823 of record LS990915.1, read on the forward strand.
GCATAATGCATGATCATATATTATTCGAAATATCTTAAGCAAGTGAAACTATATTATTATTCATATAATATTTTAGCTAACTATTCTAATTCTTAAGATGATGTTGGAGCAATCTTTTTATATGCTAGTGCAAAAAAATGCATTGACATTAAAAGAAGGAAGATCGTTAGGCCAATAAGAAGTTGTCTTTGAAACGTGATGGACTAACATTTCATTATTTATAAATAAAATAAATTTTACATTATTGATGTAACGTGTAGATGGATGAATTATTCATCACAAGAGTGAGGTTATATAAAGATTAGCATCAATTGAATTTTATGCATAAGACTATATATTTTAACACTTTTCATGTAAACTGGAATCTTCATTGTATATAGCAACTTCCGTAGTATCTAATAATGTATAAAATGGAAGAAGTGAAATGTATAAAAGTTGGATAAAGAATCGTGACATCATACAATTTATATACTATGCTTGTTATATCTATAAAGTAAATATTTTATAAGAATATTATCATCTTTCGACATGATACTTATAGTTTATATAACGCTATTAAGATTTAAATTAAAAATATATATTTTATATCTTTCAAGTGCATAAAAGTAACTAAGAGATGAATTAATTTTTATTTTATTAATTACTAATTAATACCATAGTAGATTAATATGTTATGCTATTCTTGAGATGCAGTATATAAAGCATGGTGTAAAACTCTCCATGCATAGAATTCTTATTTGAAAAGAAACCCAACTTAATTTTTTATGTTGTCAATTTAGTATTCTTGTAATGTGTAAAAATCAAAATGTGGATTGAATATTCTCACTATTATAATTTTATATTTGAATAATATCTTGTTCACCTTGTTCTGGAATATAATTGATGATCCTTTTTATACAAATTAAAAATATTAAAATATGGAGGAATTGATTGTCAACTTGACTTGTTCGAGTCCTTTGTTGATTATTTTATATCAGAAGAATAATATTTTACAATAAAATTTTATTATCCCATGATAATTTAAAACAAAATATGATGTTATCAATATTGTATTTATGGATAATAAATCTAAAAATATTTCAATTATTTATGTTTACTTTTATGTTAATTGTTTTACTCAAATCCTAAAAAAGATAAATTTTAATAATGTATTGTTAAAAGGAGTGAACTAAGAAGTCAAACATATTAAAAATCTAAAATGACACAATTGTATAAAAATTTTATAAAACTTTAGTTTTGCCTACTCTAAGATTATAATCACTTAAAGTTTAGAATGAGTGTATTTTAATGGTCCATGCAAGTTTATCATGGGCAACTAATAAGGTATTTATACTTTTTTTTTATAGCAATGTTTCAACTCATTACCAACTAGTGACTTGAAATTAAAAATTTTTCATTTAACTATTATATAAGTTATTCATCATTAAATATTAGAGTTTAGAATATTTTTATAATATAATGGAGTGAGGATTTTGTGTGTTGGTCTACTTTTGTAGTAGAAATTGGAACTCTAACCCGCTCTCACGAATTATCAATTTATGATAATAGATTATATAATTAAATAATATAGAGAAAAAATACATTATATTGGAACAATTATATAATATAATGACATAACTATATTTTATGTGGTAATAGTTATATCCAACATTCTTTTCAAAAAATATAGAACCGATTGTTATAATAATGCTTTTCACGGATAAAAGTTAATATTTGAAAATTCATTTGGGTCATATTTTCTACAAGCTCACATTTAACCATTTCAATTTTATCAATAATATTTGAGTGACATGTATTTTAATAATTTTTAGTTCATCTCAAAGTAAAATAATGACAACGCATAATGCATTACAGTTTATTATTTATGATATTAAGACAATGAGCCTATAGGTGTATAGGGACTATAGGATTATATAGAGGAGGAATGATAAAAGGTTTTATATCGAATGATTTGATGTCATCTCCAGCAATAGCCTCTTTGATAGCAATGATGAAAGAAAATAATTAATTCAATTAGTAAAATATTTTGAAACAAGATCTAAATTTTAACAAGAATACGAAGCAATAAAAACTATTGTCGAATATAGCAAAATTAGTAAAAGAAACAAGCTTTTAGATTTGCATGAAAAGAATTGAAGATAACACTTCACGTAACATATTTCCTATATGGTCTATATTTAGTAGAACTTGGTGTTATTTATCATTAGTTTTAATATCAAAACTACAATAATGTTGGATCATATGTTATTTCAAATACTATAAATAAATAAATAATAATTATTACTAACCTAAGATTTTTGTCAACACTTCTAATGCTGAAGATGATGTTGGAGCAAGCTCATCAGATGCTACTGGAAAAAATTGCATTGTTATTAAGAAGACGAAGACCATCAGGGTAATAAGAAGTTGTCTTAGAAACATGATGGGCCAACACTTGATTATTTGTAAAAAAATTTTATAATATTGAAGTAATATATGTTGATGGATGAATTGTTCATCATAAGAGTGAGTTGCTTTAAAGATTACGATCAATTAAACATTATGCATAAGGTTTTAGGTTTTTGAAACTGACCATGGTCGTCTAGAAACTAAAATCTTCATTGTATATTATAACTTTAATGGTAGAAGGGAAATATATATAAATTAAATAAAGAATTGTGACCATATATACTATGCTTGTTATATTTATTAATTAAATATTTTATAGAAATAATGTCATCTTTTAACATAATGCTTATACTTTATGTAACAATCTAAGATTGTTGTATGGTAAGTTGAAAAAAATCTATTCCATATCCTTCAAGTACATAAATATAATTGAGAGAGGAATAAGCATCTCTTTTGTAAATTGGCTAGTAATCCTTTAGTCATCCAATACTTTATGTTCTTTTTGTGATCAATTACATGATGTATGGTTCTAAACTCCACACAGAAATCTTATTTGAAAATAGAACCAACTTAATTTTTTTGATGATCAACTTTCTTGTAATTTCTGAAAATCTAAACATGGTGCATAAATTCTCACTCTTAGAAATTAAAATTGGAATAATATCTAGTTCAACTTCTACATTAACCTAGTTGATGATCCTCTTCGTACAAGTTTAAAATATCAAAATGTAGATGAAATTATCGTCAATTTGATTTATTAGAGATGTTTGTTCATTATTTTATATCAGAAGCACAACACATTTCAATAAACATCAAGTACATCATGATAATTTAAGTCATAATATGATGTTATAATGATTTTAAATAAGCATGATAAAGTTAGAAATATTTGTAAAAAAGTATCTTTAATTTTGTGTTAATTTGTTTCCCTCATGTTAAATAACAAAGATGAATTTTAATAATCAATTGTATAAAGGTGTGAACTAAAAAGTCAAACATAATCAAAATCTAAGACGACAAATTTGATATTTTATTAAAATATCTTAAATATTTGTTTTGCCAACATTGATATTACAATCACTTAAATTTCAAGATGATCAAATTGTAATGCTCTAAGATTATTTTATTATAGGTAACTTATAATGTATTGAGAGTTTATTTTTATAGAAATGTTTCAACTTGGTAAATGCTAGTGACTTGAACTGAGAATTTGTTCATTTAACTAGTGACTACGTTGTTCATTATCAAAACCTAGTAGCTAATAATATAATTATACTTTAACAGAGTTAGTGTTATGTACATTGGTTTGCATTTGTAGAAAAAATTAAAAATCTACCCCTATTACAAGAATTACACATTTACAATAGTAAAATATATAATTGAATAATATCGAAAAAAATATCTATCTTTTTGAAAAATTTCTGCAACATAATGATATAACTTGATTTCATGTGGTAACAATGATGTCAAAACTTTTTTTCTTATAAACTTGGATGTTTCTATTTCTAGAAATAGAAAGAGAGCAATCTTTGAAATAATAATACTTGTCATGATTATGGACAATCTATAACTGCTCAAAATTGATATTTATAATTTTATTTAGGTCATTTTTTCCTCAAGTTGACATCTAACCATATCAATTTTATCGATAGTATTAGAGACTTTTATTTTATCATTTTTTTATTCATCACATATTATGTGAATGATAATGCATAATGCATTAAAATTTATTTTTTATGATATTAAAAAAGATTAGCTCAAGGAGATATAAGGTGTACTAGATTATAACAAAGAGGTATGATTAAAGGTTTAATATCAATAGATCTGATCTCATCCCCAACTATCGCCTCTTTGATAACAATGGCTAAAAGATAAAAGTAATTCACGTTAGTAAAATATTTTAAAATAATATCTAAATTTGAAAAATCATATGATATTATCTAAAATGTTGAATAATATAGCATAATTAGTTTTTTTTAAAAAAGCTATCTTGATGGCATTAAAAAAATAGACAAATTTTCACAAATCACTTATTTTTATGGTCCACATTGAGGTAAACTTGGCGTTATTAATCATAAGTTTTAACATCGAAACATGCATAATACGTGATCGTATATTATTCCAAATATCTTAATCAAGTGAAACTATATTATTACTAATATAATATTTTAGCCAACTATTCTAATTCTCAAGATGATGTTGGAGCAATATCTTTATATACTAGTGCAAAAAATTGTATTGTCGTTAAAAGAAGGAAGATCGTTAGGCCAATAAGAAGTTTTCTTCGAATGCATAATACATTAAAATTTATTTTTTATGATATTAGAAAAAATTAGCTCAAGTAGATGTAAGGTGTAATTGATTATAAAAAGGAGGTATGATTAAATGTTTAATATCAATAGATCTGATCTCATCCCCAACTATCGCCTCTTTAATAGCAATGGCTAAAAAATAAAAGTATTTCATGCTAGTAATGTTAGGATCAAGGTCGGCACTAAGAGGGGAGGTGAATTAGTGCAGCGGTAAAATCACGTCTCGATTAAAAAATCTTCATACATGAAAATCGAACTCAGAAAATAACTTGAAATCTCGTTCTCGTTCGAATATAAAGTGAAAGCAGTTAGCTATTAAAGAGGTTTGCAATAAAGATAAATTGCTCAAAGAAATACAAATCGAGTTTTAGAGTTGTTCGGTCAATCGCGACCTACATCCACTTTTAGCTTCCTCCTCCGACGAGGTCACCAACGTCCACTAGAGGCCTTCCTTCAATAGGTGAACACCAATCACCTTTTACACCCCTCGTCTCCTTTTACCGGGTTTAGGAGACAACCTTTACAAGCACTCACTTATTCCTCTCTAAACAGAATTCTAAGTTTAAGGCTAGAGGAGGGATCTCTAAAGTGATTTCTATAGCGTTTCTTTGCTTTTAGACTTTCTGTGCTTGTTTGTTTTAATTAGGGATAAGAGGGGTATTTATAGGCTTCAAGTTGATTCAAACTTGGAGCCTAAAAAACATCTCATCTTTGGTTCCCCAAGCATGGACGGTACCACTCCCTACGCTGGGCAGTACTACCGCCTGGGGCATAGTGTTGGTCGGTACCATTGCCCAGATTGGCGGTACCACTGCCTAGCATAGTCTCAAAGACTGTACCACGATGGTGAAGCTTCTTAGGGCACTGTTTGGGCCTCTTATTAGGCCCAACACAGTTCTTACATGGGCCTAGCTGGCCCCTAATTGGGTTGCCCCAAGTCCAAGCCTAATTACGTGCTAACTATGAAATCCTAAAACATTTGCTAAGCTAAACAAGTCTCTATGTCTATTCTTCCGGCGAACTTTCAATGGACTTCCGGCAAGCTCTTGGACTTCATGACGATCATCTTGGTGAGTTCCGACAAGCTTCTCTAGCAAGCTCTAAGAATTCTCGGCTAGTTCGTCCAAAACTTCCGACGAACGTCCGGATTTCCGACAAACTCTCGAACTCCCAATATGATCTCGATCTTGACTCCGAGACTTCTTTTTGCTTCATGCCTTGCTATCGTAGTTAATCCTGCACATGTAAAAACATACTTTAATCTAGACAATTAATACTAAGCATTAATCAAGTTGTCCAACATGTCATTGGTCCCTCGATGCTTCGTCCGATTCTTCGGTGCATCGTCTTCTCTTACGGCCTATTGCCCAATCGGCTAGTTGACTCCATAACTCTGATATCCTTGGCATAATATTCACTCTTCTTGACTCGATGCTCGAATCCACGACCTAAAGCCTTCTGTCGATACGTCGACCGATACTCCGGCTCGACGTCCAATCTTCTGACATATTTTCCTCCGGCGTAACATAATTTTTCCTACTTTAATTGTCTCATCCTGATCAAAGCATCCTGCGTCACTCAAAATGTAAATTAAAATATAAACATAATTATCAATTGGTTTCATCATCAAAATACAAGATTCAACAATCTCCCCCTCTTTTATGATGACAACCAATTGATGACGGAGTTAAACGTAACTCTCGGAATTTAAACAAACTCCCCCTATCAATATGCCATATTGATAGAAACTCTTGGATTAAAAAATCCAAGCAACATGTCATGATAAAATTATGCATGACATCAACATACTGTTAGGATCAAGAGCACTAAGAGGGGGGGGGGGGGGGGAGGGTGAATTAGTGCAGTTGAAAACTTTCGTCAGTTAAAATGACTTTCATACGATGAAATATATTTTCGATGAAAATCGTTTTGGAAAGATCTTGAACTTAAGAGCATGCAGAAGTGTAGTTGATGTAAAGCAATGAAGGCAATTTATAGTTTAAGATAACAAGCATAAAGTAAATGCAAACTGAGATTTAGAGTGGTTCAGTCAATCTTGACCTACATCCACTTTTGGCTTCCTCCTTTGACGAGGTCACTGACGTCCACTAGAGACCTTCCTTCAATAAGCGAAGGCCAACCACCCTTTTATAGCTTTTCTCCTTTTGACGGGCTTAAGAGACAACCCTTATAAGTTTTCCCTCCTCTCATGAATGATCAGCACTTAGAAAGAATGAGGGAGAAGAACTCTAGCCTTTTACAACACTTTTAAGCTCTCAAATACTCAAAATAAAAGCAAGCTTTCAGTGCCCTTTTATGCAGGAAAGGGTGGGGTTTACATAGGCCCCAATCAGTTTGAATTTGGAGCTCAAAAGTGTCCATTCCCAGATTTCCGGGGTCCTGGTGGTACCATCGTCATAACTGGGTAGTACTACCGCTTGTCATCTGTCACTGAGCGGCACTACCGCTCAGTCTGGGCGGTACTACCGCCTGACATCACTCGAAGACGGAACTCAGGCGGTACCACCACCTGATAGGGGTGGTACCACTATTGATAGTAATAACTGCTAGTGGTACCACCGCCAGACAAGGGCGATACTACCGCCTAGAACTCTTGGGAGACTGAGTCTCCTGGGCGGTGCTACCATCGACCAGGAATTCTAAGTTCGAATGGGCTGATCCATTCGACCCAATTTACTTCTGTTAAGGGCCCAGTTTGCCCCAGATTAAGTTAATGGGATCACCTTCCAATCTTAACTTAATCTACATGCTAACTACGACATTTAAGACATCAATACTGCATATCATGTTCTGGTGCGTCAATCGCTTCTTCCGGTGAACTTCCGGCGAACATTCGACGAACCCTCGGCGATGCTCCAACGGACTCCCGGCAAACTCCTTGACTTGCGACGATCCTCTTGGCGAGTTCCGACAAGCTTCTTTGGCAAGCTCTTGGACTTCTCGGATTGTTCCCACAGAACTTTTGACGACCGTCCGGACTTCCAACGAACTCTCAAACCCCCAACGTGAGCTTGATCTTGACTCTGGCTCAACACATGCTGCATGTTTTACTGCCATCGTAGTTAATGCTGCACACTTATCTCAACATATAGATTAGATAAACAAACGACAATTGACTTCATCATCAAAATCCGAGATTCAACAATCTCCCCCATTTTGATGATGTAGTTAACCTTAACTCCCCCTATTTATATCTCATACTTGAGATAAGTCATTCTTGAATTCAAAGCCTTTGAATTCAAGAGATATATTGATAAGTTAAGTTCATTTAAACTTATCAATACCCCCATCATGATTCCTATAATGATGTATCTTTCTGAAAATGATCTCTGTTGAATCTCGGATTTTGATGATAAAATCAATTGATGGGTTATTTGATCTAATCCATATTATTGAGTTAAGTGTGCAGGATTAACAACGATAACCAGAAAACACAAAGCAAGGATACCGGAGTCAAGTTCGATGGACGTTTAAGAGTTCGAAGAATCGTCAGAGATGCTGCCGGAACCAACCGAGAAAAAATCGGGAACCCTGCCGAATTTTGGAAGTTCGCCAAGAGATCGTCGGAGGTTCACGGAGATCACCGAGAAGGCTCGGCTACTCATTAAAGTCATCACAAGTTCGGGGAGCTTGCTGGGAGCCCGTCGGAAGAAGTTAAATTGAAAGCTTCGCCGGAACAAGACTCGGCGTTGCGGTTGAAAATTTGCTTAGGATGTGTTTTTGTTAAGTAGTTAACATGTAATTAGAATTAGGATTAAGAAATAATCCTATATCCTGGTTAGGGGCCAACTAGGCCCAAAATTAGACTTGGTTTGGGCTAAGGTTGAAGCCCAACCAGTCAACCAAGAAATGCGGTGGCATCGCCAGACCGGGTGTTGCACCCGCCCAGCACCGAGAGCTGGGCAGTGGCACCGCTCTGGGTTGGGCGGTGGCGCGCCAGGTGCCGAGAGCCAGGCGGTGGCATGCCACTCCAAAGGTGGTGGCCATTAATTAAGGCGGTGGCACCGGCCAAGATCTTGGAACTCCCGAGAATTCAAATTTGGAGCCCAAATTTGAATCCTCTTGAGGCCTATAAATACCCCTCAAATCTCAGTTGAGATTACAACTTTTTGAGTAGCAATTGATTGAGAGAAAAATCTTAGAAAGTGTTAGCAAGTCTAGATTTCAATTTGCTAGAAAGTTCTCCTCCTTTCTTGCTGAAAATTTGTAAGAGGTTGAACTGTTTGCAAAAGGTTGTAAGAGGGGTATTTGCCCTTCCATTTCAAGAGATTTGCTAGTGGAAGGTGGGAGCCTCATCGAAGAGGGGCCTCGCAAGTGGATGTAGGTCATTTGACCGAACCACTCTAAAATCGGCGTGATCCTTTGGTTTGCATTTCATTATTGCTATTTACATTACTACAAACCTTCTTACATGTTTTAGTTCCTTATTACCTTTGCTGCGCATATTTAAGAATACTCCTTCAAGTTAAGCTTTTCAAGTTCCGCTCTTATCGAACGAAAGATTGATTAAAATTTAAGTTTTATCCGCTGCACTAATTCACCCCCCCCCCTCTTAGTGCCGCTCCGTTCCTAACAATTGGTATCAGAGCAGGTTCACTCTCATATTTGGTTTAATACCCACGAGAGATGGCTTACTCCGGCATGCATGAGGGACACTCTATCACACGTCCACCCATGTTTAATGGGTCGGATTACACGTATTGGAAGACTTGGATGAGGATCTTCCTCATTTCTATGGATTTCGAGCTTTGGGCTATTGTGGAAAACGGATTTCAAAAATCTTCTCTTCCGATGAGCGAATGGAATGAATCGGAGAAGAAGGTTTTTGCTTTAAATGCAAAGGCTATGAATGCCTTGTTTTGTGCACTAGACAAAAATGAATTTAATCGTGTTTCAATTTGTGATTCAGCTTTTGATATTTGGAGAACTCTTGAGGTCACTCATGAAGGCACTAGCCGAGTGAAAGAGTCCAAAATCAACATTCTTGTGCACTCTTACGAACTTTTCCGAATGAAACCAAGTGAGTCCATCGGAGACATGTACACCCGTTTTACGGATGCCATCAATGGACTCAAAGCTCTTGGTAAAGATTTTACTAACTTTGAACTAGTAACTAAAATCTTAAGATCCTTCCCTAAAAGTTGGGATCCAAAAGTTACGGCCATTCAAGAGGCCAAAGACCTTAAAACATTTCCTCTTGAAGAACTCATTGGGTCTCTAATGACCTACGAAATGACATGCCAAGCTCATGATGAGCTCGAGAACCCCTTTCCAAAGAACAGGAAGGATATGTTACTCAAATCACAAGAAGACCACTTGAAAGGAACATCAAGTGATGAGGACAGTGACAATGACATTGCACTTTTGACTCAAAAATTCAAAAAATATTTAAGGAAGAACAAATTTAAAAATAATACAAAAAATAAATTTGAACAAAAGAAGGACCAAGTGATTTGCTATGAATGTAAAAAATCGGGACACTACAAGAATGATTGTCCTCAAGCCAAAAAGAGAACACCAAAGAAGAAGGCCCTCAAGGCAACATGGGATGATTCAAGCACATCCGAAGAAGAGGAGTCCAACACCGAGCAAGTTGCTCACTACGCCCTAATGGCCTTTGAAGAAGAGGTAACGGATTTAATTAATGCAGATTTACCTTATAATGAATTATTAAATGCTTTCCATGAGTTATTTGATGAATGTAAGACAATTAGTAGAAAATACAAATTGCTAAAAAAGGAGCATGATAGTCTAGCTCCATCTTACTTGTGCTTTTGATAAATTAAAAATTGAATATCATGATAGTCTAGCTCCATGTGCTAAATGCCATGATTTAAATACTCTCCAAAATGAGAACTTGGTACTTAAGGACACCTTGAAGAAATTCGAGGTCGGTAGCAAGTCCTTAAACATGATCCTTACAAATAAGGGTCATGTCCCTAAAAGGAGTGGAATCGAATTTGTGAGAAGTACTCACCAAAATCCAACCACTTTCATTAAAAGTCCTATCTTACATGTGTTAGGATCGGAGCAGCACTAAGAGGGGGGGGTGAATTAGTGCAGCGGATTAAAACTTCGGTTTTTAAAAAATCTTTCGTATGATAAGAGCGGAACTTGACGAGCTTAATCTTGAAAGCATATTCTTAAATATACGCAGCAAAAGTAATAAGGAACTAAAGCATATAAGAAGGTTTGCAATAATGTAAATAGCAATAATGAAATGCAAACCAAGGATCACGCCGATTTTAGAGTGGTTCGGTCAAATGACCTACTCCACTTGCGAGGCCCCTCTTCGATGAGGCTCCCACCTTCCACTAGCAAGTCTCTTGAAATGGAAGGGTAAATACCCCCTTACAACTCTTTACAAGCGGTTCACTCTCTTACAGATTTTCGAGAAGAGATGAGGTGAACACTAGCAAATTGAAAAGAAGACAAGCTAACACTTTTCTAAGACCTTTCTCTCAAACTCTTGCTACTCAAAAAGTTGTGATCTCAGCTAAGATTTGAGGGGTATTTATAGGCCTCAAGAGGATTCAAATTTGGGCTCCAAAATTTAAATTCTCTTTGGGTTCCCGATGCTAGCGGTGCCACCGCCCAGCCAAGCGGTGCCACCGCCCAACGCTCAGCCCAGGCGGTGCCACCGCCTACAGTGTTTTCAGCCCACTACAGTGTTTTCAGCTCACCGCCTACAGTGTTTTCAGCCTACAATGTTATAGGCCCCTACTTGGGTTATAGGATTAATACCTAATCCTAACCCTAATTAACATGCTAACTACGAATTTTAAAGACATTATATAAGCTATTACAAAGTCCATAAGTCAAGACTTCTTCCGCGAAGCTTCCGTGAACTTTCGGTGGTCTTAGATAAACTCTAGGAAACCATTCTGCGGACTCGGCAAGCTCTTAAACTTCACGATTTGATCTTGGCGAGTTCCAACGAGCTTCTTGCAAAGCTCGATCTTTCTCGGCAAACTCTGCGAACTTCCCACGAACCTTCCGGCGAGCTTCAAAAAAACCCTTGGCAAGCTCCCTACTCATTCTCGGCTAGTTCCGGCAGCGTTCCCGATGATCCTTCGGACTTCCGTCGAACTCTTGAACTCCCAACGAATCCTTCGTTCTTGACTCCACACTTTGTTTCACTTTATGCCTTCATCGTTATCGTAGTTAATCCTGCACATGCAAACCAAAACTCTACTCCGATCTAGACAGTTATTACAACGCGAATTAACATTCTATTGCCCGGCACGTCATTGGTTGGCGCTTCGTCTGATTCTTTAGCACATCGTCCTCTCTTGCGGCTTGTTGCCCAATCGGCGGTTGACCTCCGCAACCCCGATATCCTTGGCGCAATTCCGCTCTTCTTGGCCCGATGCCCGACGTTCAAGCCTTCGTAGGTCAATATCCCGGCGTGATCTCCTCCGGCAACGTCAATTCCTCCTGCGTTATCTGTCTAATTCTGATCGAGTAGACCTGCATCACTCAAAATGCAGTTAAACATCTAAACACAATCAATTAGTTTCATCATCAAAATCCGAGATTCAACAATCTCCCCTTTTTGATGATGACAACTAATTGATGACTAACGGAGTTAACCTTAACTCCCCGGAGTTTAAACAAACTCCCCCTATCAATATGCCATTGATAGAACACTTGGATTATCTCAAATCCAAGTAACATTCATCACATGTTATGAAAAACATTTAAACCATCATGCAAATATATAAAATGTTTAATTCAATGCATGAAGTCATCAATATACTTCTCCCCCTATGTCATCAACAAAAAGGAGAAGTAGCTCTAGCTATTTTAAAAGATATGCAAGTTTTTACAAATGAAGCTAGATTTTCATCACAACATATAGGCACAAAAGCATAGCAATTCAACACTTGAATTTTTGTGCAAGATTACACTTTGCTTTTCTTTGCAAGTAACAATATTTATGATGTTTGATATAGCAAATTTTATATCATGCGAGGTAGCAAACTTTTGTGATGTTTCAAGATAGTAAGTTCTTTCTTCTCTTTTGAGAAGTGCTATTTTCGCTTCCTTTACAAAGTGCAAGCTAGCAAAGTGTTTGAAAAAGTGAGCAAGTTTTGCAACATAGAAGCTAGCAAAAATTTCGAAAGCAAATACAAGATAGCTTTCTTGTTGGAGTGTGTAAGCTATCGATTCTTGCTTCCTATTGTAATGTGTAGGTTGCAAGTCTTGCTTCTTGAGATAGGCAAGATAGTGATGTTCAAGAAGACAACTTTTGCTTCTTGAAATAAGCAAGTTAGTAATCTTTGCTACTTAAGATAGGCAAGCTAGCAATAACTTTCTCCCCCTTTGTCAATGTCAAAAAGAAGGAGAGGAACCAATGATTTAGACTTTTACATCAACTTTGCATCAATCAATATTTCAATCATTACATGATGCATACAAGACAATAATGTAATGAAATCATTTCACGAAGGATACCAATGTGAAAATTCACTAAAGATCATATGAAACAATCACAAATCATGATATCATTATGCGATACATCACGATATGATAATAGTCTAAAAAAAATTAATTTGTGATACATGTGATACATTGCGATACACTAAAAAATTCATTGAGATGCTTTTAAGGATATCAACATATTTTTTATACAAAGCATGGCAAGAGCAATTTTGTTGCAAGTTTTCTAAGTTTTGCAATTTTTACTTCTTTCGAGATAGCAATTCTTTGCTTCTCTACGAGCTAGCAACTTTTACAATATGCAAGTTTTACTACATATAAGCTAGCAAATTTAAAGATTTGCAAGTTAGCATATTTGCTTTTCTTTGCTTTGTGCATGATAGCATTTCTTTGTAATGTTTAAGATAGCAAATTGTACATTATGCTAGCTAGCAAATTAAAGATGTTCAAGAAAGCAAGCACTTTCTTCTCTTTTGAGAAGTGTCAATTTTTTGCTTCCTTAGCAAAATGTCAACCTAACAAGAGACAATGTTTTACATGAGGCAAGCAAACAATTTGGCAAGTGTTACATTTGCATCTTCTCTTTAGATGTGCAAGAAAGTAAGGAAGTTTTTGCATTTTCTTGACTTGTGCAAGGTAGCTAATTTCTGTTTGAGATGACCCTTTACATCAATTCAAGATAGCACATTAGTAACTCTTTCTCTCCCGTTGTCATTGGCAAAAAGAAAGGAAGATTCAAGTCATGAATATCAAAATAATAATTTTGTCATAAGTATTTCATCATTGCGTATATCATTATTACATGCATAATACCAAATCATCATATATTCAAAACATATTAACTCATCATTATATGCATGATTCCAAATCATCATTCATATCATTTCAATCATTATTTCAATCATCACTATAACTCATCATGCACATGATGTAAAATCATCTAACATGATACAAATATTTATTTTCAAAATGTTTATCACTATTTTCATGTATGATAATAAAGTATTCATGATGCATATATCATCACAATACAAAGCAATTGCATGCATAATTTCAAAGTATAAATATTTCAAATCATGAAGATATTAACTTGTCAAATTTCATCCAATCATTCATGATTATAACTTTTCATTTGTATACATCAAAATAATATCAAGAGTATTTCATGCATAATTTTAATCACCACATAAGGAATATCAAGAAGAAAGTAATTGGGTGATGCGATAAACATTTCATGAATACAAGGAATTGTATAAAAATCATATCATGAAAAGATAATAATAGAAGACACATTTTGTTTTGAAAAATCTCCTCTTAAATAATCAAGGAAAAATCTTAGGAGATCGATTAATGAAAAAATCTTGATTCATAATAAATCTTAATTTGTAAATATCACGGAATCAAGATCATGATTTTGAATAAAACTCTTTCAAATTCAAATAATCCAAATCATCAAAATCTCAACATTTCTTTCAAGAGATTCAAAATGGCATAGATAGTTTTATTGGTCTCTTAGGTAGAAATCAATAAGATAAAGGATTACATTTCATTTTTATAAATTTCTATTCATGTGATTTGCTTCTTATGAGCATGCCTTAGTCTTTATATGCCAAATCAATATAAGCATTAAAGTTCAAGATGTAAAGGCAAAATCTTATAAGACAACTCATTTATAAAATATTCATCATGTTTATTTTCATGAGATTCATAAGATTGGTAAAATAAATTCATTAATCTCAATAGAATAGAAAATTCATTTCCATTTCATACAATTGATTTCATTTGAGAGTGTTCAAGTCTTTTTGTGAAAACATTGTATCATCATTTAAAGTCAAAACATAAGTTTCGTCATAAAGCCGTCAAGCCCAAACACATCAAAAATAAAACATCATGATATCACATCTATCATCAAAAGACTATCAAGAAATTTATACATAGCTGTACATGCACTATGTCATCTTAATATGTCATGAGAATGTCATATTAATTCGTCATAAAAATGATTAAACCAAAAACATGTTAATCCAAAAATGAGAGTATCAAATCAACATTTACAAAAAAAACTCATGTATGTCATAAAATCATCAAGATACACATGTATGGATTAATCCTAAGCATTATCACATATCATATAATTATCATCCCTAATGTTGTATACATCATTTAACATTTCAAAAACATAACATGCATGAAACCTTAGCAATATACATTTCATGATCAAAGTTTTTAATTTTTCAAAAGATGCTAAAAAAAGAAAAACATGATATAATTTTTGAAAAATAATTTTTTTTATTTCCTATTCCTACTATCTAAATTAAGCACTCATGAAAAAACTTCAAGTAATTTCAAAATAATTCAAGAGAGTTGAGTTAGTTACCTTGTAGTCGAAGCCCATCAAAGCCCAATTCGTCATTTCATCTTTGGAAGTTCTTGATTCATCCTTGGGTGCCTTCCTTTTCTTTGGCCTCTTCCTCCGTTCAAGTTCATTGTTCATTTTAGATTTTTGTTTAATGAACATATTAAGAGTTAGTGTTCGAAGTTCAAGTTCATCATTGTCCTCATCACTTGAGTCATCGCTCAAGTGGTATTTATTTGTCCGGAGTTCCAAATCCTTCCTATTCTTTGGAAGGTGGTTCAAGTGTTCATTGTGTTCATCATGTGCATTTGCACCATTTCATATGTCATCAATGAGCCGATAAGTTCTTCAAGTGGAAAAATATTTAAATCTTTTGTTTCTTGTATTGCCGTAACTTTTGATTCCCAAACTTTAGAAAGTGATCGTAAAACTTTACTAACAAGTTCAAAATTGAGAAACATTTGCCAAGAGTTTGTAAACCATTGGCGACATCCATAAAGCGGGTGTACATGTCAACAATGGTTTTATTTCGGCTTCATTTGAAAAAAGCTCGAAATCATGCATTAAAATGTTAACTTTCAAGTCTTTGACTCTACTAGTTCCCTCGTGTGTGATTTCAAGTGTTCGCCAAATATCAAAAGCCGTTTCGCACGTAGAAATCCGATTGAACTCATTTTTGTCTAAAGCGAAAAATAAGGCATTCATAGCCTTTGCGTTTAAAGAAAAATACTTCTTCTCCAAATCCGACCATTCGTTCATCGGTTTAGAGGGAAGTTGAAAACCATTTTCAACAATATTCCATATATCCAAATTCATAGAAATCAAGAAAACTCTCATTCGAGTTTTCCAATAAGTGTAGTCCAATCCGTTAAACAACGGTGGATGAAAAACCGATAAGCCCTCTTGAAAGCCATGAAGAGCCATTTTCTCGGGTGTAAATCGAAATGAGAAATAACGGGCTCGATACCAATTGTTAGGATCGGAGCAGCACTAAGAGGGGGGGTGAATTAGTGCAGCGGATTAAAACTTCGGTTTTTTAAAAAAATCTTTCAGATGATAAGAGCGAACTTGACAAGCTTAATCTTGAAAGCGTATTCTTAAATATAAAGCAAAAGTAATAAGGACCTAAAGCATATAAGAAGGTTTGCAATAATGTAAATAGCAATAATGAAATGCAAACCAAGGATCACGCCGATTTTAGAGTGGTTAGGTCAAATGACCTACTTCACTTGCGAGGCCCTTCTTCGATGAGGCTCCCACCTTCCACTAGCAAGTCTCTTGAAATGGAAGGGTAAATACCCCTCTTACAACTCTTTACAAGCGGTTCACTCTCTTACAGATTTTTGAGAAGAGATGAGGTGAACACTAGCAAATTGAAAAGAAGACAAGCTAACACTTTTCTAAGACCTTTCTCTCAAACTCTTGCTGCTCAAAAAGTTGTGATCTCAGCTGAGATTTGAGGGGTATTTATAGGCCTCAAGAGGATTCAAATTTGGGCTCCAAAATTCAAATTCTCTTTGGGTTCCCGATCTTTGGTGGTGCCACCGCCAGCCAAGCCAGTGCCACAGCTAGCAACGCTTCGGGTGCTGGGCGGTGCCACCAGCCCAAGAAGGTGTTACCGCCCAGCACTGGGGTGCTGGGCGGTGCCACTGCTCAGCCTAGGCGGTGCCACCGCCTACTGATGTTTTCAGCCCCACTACAAGGTGTTTTCACTCACCGCCTACTGGTGTTTTCAGCCTACAATGTTATAGGCCCCTACTTGGGTTATAGGATTAATACCTAATCCTAACCCTAATTAACATGCTAACTACGAATTTTAAAGACATTATATAAGCTATTACAAAGTCCATAAGTCAAGACTTCTTCCCATGAAGCTTCCGTGAACTTTCGGCGGTCTTCTTAGATAAACTCGGAAACCATTCTGCGGGCTCGGCAAGCTCTTAAACTTCACGATTTGATCTTGGCGAAGTTCCAACGAGCTTCTTCGGCAAGCTCGATCTTTCTCGGCAAACTCTGCGAACTTCCCACGAACCTTCCCGTGAGCTTCAAAAAACCCTTCTTCGCAAGCTCCCTACTCATTCTCGGCTAGTTCCGGAAGCGCGTTCGATGATCCTTCGGACTTCCGTCGAACTCTTGAACTCCCAACGAATTCGTTCTTGACTCCACACTTTGTTTCACTTTATGCCTTCATCGTTATCGTAGTTAATCCTGCATTATGCAAACCAAAACTCTACTCCGATCTAGACAGTTATTACAACGCGAATTAACATTCTATTGCCCGCAAGACGTCATTGGTTGGCGCCGTCGATTCTTTAGCACATCGTCCTCTCTTGCGGCTTGTTGCCCAATCGGCGGTTGACCTCCGCAACCCCGATATCCTTGGCGCAATTCCGCTCTTCTTGGCCCGATGCCCGACGTTCGAAGCCTTCTGTCGTCCAATATCCTGACGTGATCTCCTCCGGCGCAACGTCAATTCCTCCTGCGTTAACTGTCTAATTCTGATCGAGTAGACCTGCATCACTCAAAATGCAGTTAAACATCTAAACACAATCAATTAGTTTCATCATCAAAATCCGAGATTCAACAACATGTTCAACACCAAAGCAATTGTAACTTTTGTTGTAAATATGGACATATGACTTACCAATGTCCATTCAAGAAAATTAGTCCAAACAAATTGATTTGGGTTCCTAAAGGAACCATGAACAAGTCTATACAACATGATAAACAAGCTAGATTAGCTTTTGAGGCACCCAAAAGTAAATGGGTACCTAAAAATAATTCCTTCTTGTAGAAACATACACCATCACATGCTAGGAGCAAGAGATGGTATCTTGATAGTAGATGCTCAAGGCATATGACCGGAGATCCATCCCAATCCACCAAGCTCACTAGCATGGACGAAGGCTATGTCACCTTCGGAGACAACAACAAAGGCAAAATCATTGGCAAGGGAACCATAGGTAACAAATCAAGCTTTTCCAATGATGATGTGTTACTAGTTGATGGATTAAAACATAATCTATTGAGCATTAGTCAATTATGTGATAAAGGTTATATCGTTAGATTTGAATCAAATATGTGCATTATTGAAAAACTAAATCATAACATGACTATGATTGCTTTAAAACAAAGTAATGTCTATACCATCAATCTTGATGAACTAAGTAATGAAGTGTGTTTCTCCGCCATAAATGATGATGCTTGGCTTTGGCATAAGAGATTAGGCCATACAAGCATGAAAACAATATCTAAAATCTCATCTCAAGAATTAGTACGAGGGATTCCAAATATAAAGTTTATTAAAGATAAGGTATGCGATGCATGTCAACTAGGGAAGCAAATAAAAACAAGCTTCAAATCAAAAAATCAAATTAGCACCACTAGACCATTACAATTGATCCATTTGGACTTATTTGGACCAATTGATACAACTAGTCTAGGTGGAAGCAAATATGCTTTTGTGATTGTGGATGATTACTCTAGATACACTTGGACCTATTTCTTAGCTCACAAAAGTGATTGTTTCAAGTGTTTCTCTAAATTTTGTAAACTCACTCAAAACGAAAAAGGGTTCATGATTTCATCAATTCGGAGTGATCATGGTGGCGAATTTCAAAACCGTGACTTTCAAAATTTTTGTGAAATTAATGGATACAATCACAACTTCTCCACTCCAAGAAATCCCCAACAAAATGGAGTAGTTGATAGGAAAAATAGAAACCTACAAGAAATGGCTAGAACTATGTTAAATGAACATAGTTTACCTAAGTATTTTTGGGCCGAAGCCGTAAATACGGCTTGCTACATCATAAATAGAGTCCTAATAAGACCATCCTTATCAAAAACTCCCTATGAATTATGGAATAACAAAAAACCGAATATTTCCTATTTTAAAGTTTTGGTTGTAAATGCTTTATTTTAAATGAAAGGGATGCCTTAGGAAAATTTGATGCTAAATCCGATGAAGGCATCTTTCTTGGTTACTCTTCCGTTTCTAAAGCTTTTTTAGGTTTTTTAATAAAAGAACCTTAGTAATTGAAGAGTCTATTCATGTAGTTTTTTAGTGAAGTTTCAAATTTAAAGAAAAAATGATTTTGATGATGATCTTGGTTTTGATAATTTGAATTTAAATGAACTCCCTCCTCAAAATGGCAACTTGGATGCACCTTCTTCGAAATTTCCTTACCTAAGGAATGGAAGTATATAGATGCTCATCCAAAGGAGCTAATTATAGGGGATACATCTAAAGGGGTTTAAACTCGTTCCTCTTTCAAGAATTTTTTTGTGCTAATGCCTTCCTCTCTCAAATCGAACCTAAGTGCATTGACGAGGCCATAAAAGATGATTTTTGGGTTATTGCAATGCAAGAGGAATTGAATCAATTTGAGAGAAACAAGGTGTGGGAGCTTGTTCCTAGACCTAGTGACCATTTAGTGATTGGTACTAAGTGGGTCTTTAGAAACAAGCAAGATTTAAAACGGTATCGTGGTTAGAAACAAGGCTAGATTAGTGGCCAAAGGTTTCAACCAAGAAGAAGGTATCGACACTGAAGAAACCTTTGGCTCCCGTGGCTCGATTAGAAGCCATAAGGATGCTCCTTGCCTATGCTAGTTGTTATAATCTTAAACTATTTCAAATGGATATCAAAAGTGCCTTCTTGAATGGTTTTATTTCCGAAGAAGTATATGTCGAACAACCTCCCGGATTTGAAAATTCTCTCCTTCCTAATCATGTATTCAAATTGACTAAGGCACTCTATGGCTTGAAACAAGCTCCTAGAGCTTGGTATGAAAGGCTTAGTTCCTTTCTTATTTTAAATAACTTTACCAAAGGCAAGGTGGATACTACATTGTTTATTAAACATTTTGAAAATAATTTTCTTATTGTGCAAATTTATGTCGACGATATTATTTTTGGATCTACGGATGAATCACTATGTGAAACATTTGCCAAATCTATGAGTCATGAATTTGAAATGAGTTTAATGGGAGAATTAACTTTCTTTTTAGGATTACAAATCAAACAACTTAAGGATGGTATATTTCTTAACCAATCTAAATATACGTTAGAATTGTTAAAACGATTTAACATAGATAATTCAAAAGCAATAAACACCCCTATGAGTACTGCGACTAAGTTAGATATGGATGAAAATAGTGAAAATTTCGATCAAAAAACATATAGGGGTATGATAGGTAGTCTACTCTACCTTACCGCGACTAGACTAGATATCATGTTTAGTGTAGGACTTTGTGCTAGGTATCAATCAAATCCTAAATTATCTCATCTTAAAAGTGTTAAAAGAATATTTAGATATCTTAAAGGAACTCCAAATTTAGGTTTATGGTATCCAAAATCCGAAAAATTTGATTTAATGGCTTATGCGGATGCCGACTTTGGGGGATGTAGGATTGATAGAAAAAGTACATCCGGAACATGCCAATTTTTAGGACATATACTTGTTTCTTGGACTTCCAATAAACAAAATTCAGTTGCACTATCTACGGCGGAAGCCGAATACATTGCTGCGAGTGCATGCTGTGCACAAGTTGTATGGATGAAAAATACATTAGAAGACTATGGAATTCATGTTAAAAATATCCCCATAAAATGTGACAATACTAGTGCCATATGTCTTACTAAAAATCCAATTTAGCACTCTAGAACTAAACACATCGACGTTAGGCACCATTTCATACGCGATCATGTCCTTAACAATGATGTTGTTCTAGAATTCATTGACACAAAGCATCAATTAGTATATATATTTACAAAAGCCCTAAATGAAGACCAATTTGAATTCATAAGAAGGGAACTGGGCATGTTAAATTGTCCCTTAAAGTAAGAAGTTTGAATGTAGTTTATAAAGATTGGCTCATCCTTGTCCCGCTCGTTTGTGGATTTGATTTCATCCTCTTCTTTCGATTCCAAATGAAATATTAAAATACAACTCAATATCTCAACCTTTCCTTGCATCAAAGACCTCTGGAATTCAAGAAGGAGGAAGGAAAAAAATTTTTTCTTCTTCCGCGGCCAGCCAGCGGTGGCACCGCCAGAATCGGCGGTAGCACCGCCTGAGCGCTCGGGCGCCAGGCGGTGGCACCGCCCGAGAACTCTTTTAAACCCGAGAGGGTTAGGGCCGGCGGTGACACCGCCCCCAACCCGTGGAACTCTTGCTCCAACTCTCCCAAACTCTCTCAATCCCTCATTCTAACTTCTACAGACCTTGGAGAAGGAATATTGTTGGTCCAAACTCTCCATCATCCAAGAAACACTCTATAAGGTAAAATCTTCCCTTCACTCTCTTCTTATGTCACCTATTCATTACAATTCATATTTCTCTTATCATTTTGTCTAGAACATGGCTCCTAAGAGATCAAAAGGGAAAAGGATTGAAGGAGATTCATATGACCATAATCTTTTTAGATCCAAAGAAGATGCCCTTAGATTTCCAAACTTTGAAACAAGATATGTCCATAAGGGAAAATACGTTGATCTTAATGAACTAGGAGATTTAGAACCTGTTAGGTGGTTTGCTCATCTAGAGGCCCTACCTCTCTTACAAATAGATGAACCAATTTATCCTCGATTAGTTAAGCTCTTTTATGCAAACCTATGGGTAGAGAACGATAGGCTAAGTTCTTACATGTTAGGAACACAAATTAGGATTTCTGATAATTCTATTTGTGAACTAATCGGCATCACTGAAAAAGATAGGGGCTGCTATTTTAGAGCAAAATGGGATGTGAATATAATAGGAGCAACCTACGCCGAAGCTATCGAAACCATTTTTGAAAACTAAAACTTTGGAATAATACCCAAGAGTTGCGAACACTTACTACCTTTTAACTCTAAGGTTCTTCATCATATCATGACAAGCATACTTTTCCCAAAGCAATATCATCTTGATGAAATGAGTACAGTAGAGATAAGCACCATGTATTGGATCATGACTGGTCAACAAAACTGTTTTGGATACTCAATACGGCAACACATGTAGGAAATTACAGCTAAAGATATTATGTTGCCATATGGGGGTTTAATCACTAGATTTCTTCATGCCTATAACATCTGCATCCCACTCGATGAAGAAACAATTCAGAGTAATAGATATAACTGTTGGGAAATCTAGGGGGGCGACATCATATGCGCAGCGGAAGAACAAGAAAACAAAAATCCCCAATTCCCAAAAAGATGTTCGTCGTCGTGCGAAGATTGGTGCGTAAAAATCTGCAAAACACAAAACTGCGTATAGAGATTGTGTTACCTAGGGAGATCGTATATCCCTGTTTCCTTACAAATCCTTAGGAGAGGGTGAAGGAGGTCAAGCGTCCTCCTCTCTAGCGGTGATCCACACAGCAGGGTTGCGACGACCCTCCTCAAAACTCCAGGCCTCTGAGGTGGAGAGGGAGAGGAGAATAGGAAAGGCAAGCAAAGACTCTAGCCTATGAGGTTGTGAATCCCTCCTATTTATAGAGATCCCGTGTCAAACCCTAATGGGTCCTTCCCTAGTGGGTATTGGATCTGTATCCAATAAGACAAGGGCTCGTCGGATATCTCATATCCAGAACCTCTACTCATCAATGCCTACCATATGTGTGTGACCCTCTAGGCCCAATATCGAGCTGGCCGTGAGTCATACCTGTCATGGAACTCCTTCTAACTCGGTGAATTATTATCTCTGTAATAATTCACTCGACTCATCGACTACTGGACGTACTAGGCTACTGCACTGTAATCCCCAGACGATCTGGGAATCCAATCCATTGGACTGTCGTGTCCTCGTTACCATGTACCTATAGTCCCTCATCCATCTAATATCCCAAAGACCGTATATAGAGCATGGTGTTGTCGGACCCATACGGTTTCTACTTGAGTCTTGCTCTAATCGGATTCTCTGGGAGAACTCTTTCTCTCTCACCCGAATGACCCTGGCAGGGGATTTGTCCGAGCAAGAACACATGGGATATTCCTCTCATGACGCCGAGAGTGGATGATCCTCTATCGACACTCAATAGCCCTCGTAAGGTCGACTACCACTCCCAATGACCATTTGTACTAGATCCGGGACAGCCAAACCTATAAGTTCGGTATCAAAGAGTGGAGCACTCATATAGGGACATCCTTGGTGTCTCAAGTCTAAGGACCGGATACACCACTAGGACTACTAAATCGTTGTCGACAATAAGGCATCATCAACCATCCAGCATTAAAAAGCGGATCAATGATGAACTCATTCTCCAATGAGCACCTGCATCAGATCCCTAGTATCCCTAGTGTCCCTACAGCAGCTATGAGACCAGCTGCATCCATCATATGGACGAGTATACAAAGCACACCAATCTATCCCGGTTATCACGATTTCCTCTCGGTAACCTATGATCGGGATTATTTAGGGATATGTGTTTAAAGGTGAATCGATCTCATTATCATGATCTCATCACGATCCGATTCCCATTGCACAAATCCAAGGACATCACAATATATATATGCATTTATGCAATAGTTATAAAGTGATATACGCCAAAAATATAATAAGCAAAAAGATTATGTATCAAGTCACACGTGCCATCACTCACGTGATTGGCTTGCTGGGTACCTATGACTAACAATCTCCCACTTGACCTAAAGCCAATCACCTATGTGTCCGATCCCCATCGGACCCTTCGTGGACGCTTCAAAGACAAAATGAGACAACGGCTTTGTCGGTGGATCTGCAATGTTATCTTCAGATGGAACTCTTTCATGCTAATCTCCTCGGGTTACGATCTCTCTTATAATTTGGAACCTCCTCGAGGAACACTTCCGATGAGACCCAGGTTCCCTTATTTGAGTAATCACACCATAGTTGTCATGCAATATAAGGAAGTCGACTTGTCGCTATCTCAGATCGACTCCCAAATCTGTGATGAACTTCTTCACCCGGACTCCTCCTTTGCTGCATCTGATGCAGCAATGTACTCCGCTCGCCTAAGTCGAAGTCGTGAGTGGTATCTTGCTTGGAACTCTTCCAAAGACACTGCTCCTCCTCCATTCAAGGTGTACACATACCCCCTGAATTCGACTTGCTATCATCGACATCAGATTGAAAACTTGAGTCGAGTGTAGCCTTCAACCTTAATGCTACCTCCATATATTAGTAAAAGATCCTTAGTCATTCTCAAGTACTTAAGGATACACTTTTCTTGCTTTCCAATGCTCCAAGCTTGGATCCGCCGATACACCTTTCGTGACACTCGAGAGCATGCGCTTATATCAGGCCTAGTACATAGCATGGCATACATGATAGACCCTATTTTCGAGGCATAAGGTATCATATCCATGTTCGCCCCTTTCTTTCGGAGTCTTTGGGGACATATTAAGTAGAAAGTGATATCCCATGTCTCATCGGTATGAGACCCTCTCTTAGAATTTTCCATGCCAAACCTTTTGACAATAGTTTCTATGTACTGGATCTGGGACAAGCCAAGCATCCTCTTGGATCTATCTCTATAGATTCTAATCCCCAAGATATAAGATGCTTCCCCTAAGTCCTTCATGGAGAAGTGTCTAGATAACCAATCCTTTTTTTGTGGATAGCATTCCTATGTCATTCCCAATGATGAGGATGTCATCCACATATAACACCAAAAAAGGTGATAGCTCTCACTTACCTTTCTGTATACACAAGGCTCATCTTCGTTCTTAACTAAGTCATAACGATCCGATTGCCTCATCAAATCTTATGTTCCAACCGGGAAGCTTGCTTTAGTCCATAAATGGATCTAAGTAACCTACACATCTTATCTGGGCAGTTCTTGGACACGAATCCCTCGGGTTGCATCATATACACCTCCTCCTCGAGGTTCCGGGTTGAGGAATGTGGTTTTCACATCCATCCGCCGGATCTCATAATCATAGTGTGCTGCAATAGCCAATAGAATTCTGATGGATTTTAGCATTGCTACGGGTGAGAAAGTTTCGTTAGTAGTCAACACCTTGCCTTTTGTGATACCCCTTAGCCACTAGCCTTGCTTTATAGGTCTCTACCTTTCCATCTACTCCGATCTTTTACTTAAAGATCCACTTGCAACCGATGGGTACAATACCTTCAAGCATCAACTAGGTTCCAAACCTTATTGGAGTACATAGAATCCATCTCGGAATTCATGGCTTCTTTCCATTTCCCAAGTCTATACTCATAATAGCCTCCTCAGAGGTCGAGGATCAATATCCTCTACATCCTCTGCTCTAATATATCCCACATATCTCTCGGAGGATGGGATACTCTATCAAAACCTGCGTAAAGTTGATACTTGTGTATTAGGTACACTGAGCAGGACTTCGGGTCAGAGTGGTGCTTGAGCTTGGTTCTCCAACCTAAAGCTCAATTCTATCATTCTCCCCTTTGTCTCCGTCAAGAATGTGTTCCTTCTCAAGGAACACTGCTCTCTTAGCTACAAAGACCTTTTGGTCCTCGAGATGATAGAAATAATACCCACAAGTTTCCTTGGGGTATCCCACAAATTTGCATTGCTCTCGTCCTTGATTCTAACTTATCGGGGTTGTGTCTTCTAACTTGGGCAGGGGCAGCCCCGGATCTTAACAACCTTAAGATCGGGCTTCTTCCTTTCCATATCTCATATGGTGTAGACACTACCGACTTAGTTGGAACTCTGTTCAGAAGGTAAGTGCGGTTTCTAGGGCATATCCCAGAATGAGATGGGTAGGTCAGTGAAAACTCATCATGGACCGTACCATATCTAATAATGTACGATTTCTCCTTTCTGGAGACACTATTGAGCTAAGGTGTATAAGGAGGTGTCCATTGGGATAATATCCCATGGTCCTTGAGGAATTGAGTAAACTCTGTACTTAAGTATTCACCTCCTCGATCGATCGAAGAGTTTTGATACTCTTTCGGTCTGCGGTTCTCCACCTCATTCTTATACTCTCTGAATTTCTCAAAGGCCTCGGACTTGTACTTCATTAAGTACACATATCCATACCTTGAGAAATCATCGGTAAATGTAATGAAGTAGGAGTAACCTCCAATGGCATGAGTTGACATGGGTCCACATACATCACTATGTATGAGTTCCAACAACTCATTGGCTCTCTCCAGTTCTACTAAATGGAGATTTTCGGAGTTTTCCATTTAATGCAAAGCTCACAAGTTGTATATGACACATAGTCGAATGGATCTAGATATCTATCATTTAGCAACTTTTGAATCCTTCTTTCATGGATGTGACCTAGCCTACAATGCCACTGTATGCCTTTGTTAAACTCATCTCGTTTCTTTTTGGACATATTTACATTTATGATATGTGGAGTGGTGTCTAACATAAATAAACCATTATGCAATGTTCCTTTCGTGATGATCTTATCATCTAATAATATCGAACAACCATTGTTCTCAAAAACAAATTTATATCCACTAACTGTTAAACATGAAATGGAGATAATGTTTTTGATAATAGAAGGAACAAAATAACATGCATCTAATGCAATAAAAGCTCCACTAAGCAGATGTAGGGCTGACCCGCCAATAGCTAATCTGACAACTTTTGCTCCATTACCCATCTTGAGGTCCATCTCGCCTCTCAGTAGTCTCCTAGGCCTTGCCAGAACATGCAACGAATTGCATATATGATAAGCACTACCTGGGGTATCCAATACCCATGTGTTATCATAAGATTCGACAAATGGAGACTGATCATGAATGTACACCAAGCTTCATCAAGCTTTTGTTTCGCCCTTTTCGCAAGGTACTCTTTGCAGTTTCTCTTCCAATGCCCATCTTTACCACGGTGGAAGCAGCGGCCTTTGTTCTTTCTTTGGGTCTTTCTTAGCAACCTTTGCTTTACCTTGTTTGCCCTTGCCCTTTCCCTTCTTAAGGGACCTTTCTGCTTTCCTTTTCTTTCTAGTCTCACCAGTGTAGAGAACTGGCTTCTCTTTCTTAATAGTACTCTCTGCCTCCCTCAACATATTGAGGAGCTCTGGGAGAGTCACCTCAAGCTTGTTCATATTAAAATTCATTATGAACTGTGAAAAGGAATCTAGTAGGGACTGAAGCACAATGTCCACACACAAGTTATCCTCTAGGACCATTCCTAGACCTGTGAGTTTCTCTATCCACTCAATCATCTTTAGGACATGGTTCTGAACCGGTGTCCCCTCAGTCATCCTAGCGCGGAAAAGGCTCTTGGATATCTCATATCGTTGAGTCCTTCCCTGTTCCTCAAACAATTTTCGGACATGTAGGAGAATGGATCTGGCATCCATCTTTTCATGTTGTCTCTGTAACTCTGGAGTCATAGAGCCCAACATATAGCACTGAGCAAGAGTGGAGTCATCAATGTACTTCACGTGAGTGAGCGATCTCATCCTCGCTTGCCCCCTTCTTGGCGTGAGGCATCTTTGTATCAAGGACGCATTACCGCGATTTTCTCCACTTTGTGAGAACAATTCTCAAGTTCTGGAGCCAATCCAGGTATAATTTGGACCAATAAGGCGGTTGACATCAAGTATGCCACGTAAGGGATTTGAAAGCAACATTTTAGAAAATAAAGATGTAGCGTAAAATGAATAATAGGCAGATTTTGCAAGAAATAAACTATCAAGATATGGACTTCTATCTTAATATGCTCCCACTATTTTACTAACGAGTCACGCGACACCCTCAAAGACGTGTGAAACGGAAGTCTCCAGAGACTTCTAGTGAGGATCGGGATCAATCAGCGTCTTAGTGTAACCTCGAGGGACTCGACCAATCACACTAAGCCTAAAAGGTAGGCAACTCTTGCCGATCACAACTCCTTGTGATTCCCATCCTGTTCGACCTCCGAATCACCATGGCCTCGAGGGACTCGGCGAACCATGATGCTCGGTTAAGTCAACACCTTCGTTACAAGATGAGTCTGATTTGATGATATACCCTCGAGGGACTCGACCAAGCATACCATGTCCTCAGGTCACTTTGGTGACATCTCTATGTCGTAAGCAAGATAGCGAATCGCGATATAGGTGAGTCTCGAGGGACTCGACCAACTCAACCTACAGGGAATCGGTTCCTACTCAAAACGATGTAAGGCCACGTGGGTCAATCTAATTGCCTCACGTTTCTGGAATTTTAATATTATCGAGAGATGTTTCTATAATTTGGTCTCCTAATATGACATGTGACACATATACATATTTAATATATATCTACATCGCATGCAAATATATATACATATCTAGTATGTGTATAAGCAATCACATCGAGATGATCATGGACCATGACCTAATATGATTAGGCCCGAGCCGATAGGGCCTAATCACTCACATCAAGATCTATGTGTGCAACGGTGCATCTCCATGCCCTTGTGATCGTCCATCTCGCCCCTCGTCGGTTTCCGTCGACATCTTGATGCATCTCCATGCATCACGATCGTCCGTCTCGTGGGTCCCGCTTATCGCATCCACGCTCGCCAAGCCTCCTCATGTGATTACAACTTAATCATAGGCACGCGAGGCCCGGACAATAAACGAGAAATATAATGGAGGTTCGCAGACCTCAATAATAATAATCACAAGTACACACATCACACGGTCCATGATCATCCGTCCACACATCATACATCACATGTATAAATAATCGTCATCATGTAGGACTACTAGATAATAATAAAAAATAATAATCAACGAAACCTTTTAATTAATTAATATTTTTCTGAAATCAGGGACATGTAGGGAATTTCTCAATTCCTTAGGGTATTTTCGTAATTTGGACAAAAGACAGAAACTAGAATTTCTCAAATTCACAGGGGCAAAACTATCCTTTTTGCCCAAAACCCTAATTCCCTCTATATCCGCCGCCGCCACCCTGGCGGGCGGGCTGCAATCAGGGGCGAGGGCGAGGGCAAGGCTTCTCGAAGCGGCACGACGCCATTGGCGCATTGAAAGGTGGGGCCCCCCGGCGTCGCCGCCTCATGGGCGGTTCTGCCTGTGAGGAGGCACCACCCAGGCGGTGCTACTACCTGGCGGCCGCCCTGGCGGGGTTTTGCTAGTGGGGCAGTGCCTGGCGCCGCCGCCATGCGGGCCCCTCGGCCATGGCGCTACCTACCATGGGCGCCCTCGCATGCTGGTCGTCGGGGGTAGCGCGCCTCTACCCGCTGGGGCTGCCAGCCCCCGCCGCGAAGTCTGCTACAAAGCAGACCACCGCCGCCATTGGCTGCACGCAGTAACATGCATATCTTGCGGTATTTGTGGTGCCTGGTCATGGTCGGTGGTCGCCGCCAGTGTGGTCTGCGGGCATGCAGATCGAGGGCAGCAACTGTTGCTGCCCTTCCTCGCTTTTCGGCCAACGATTTTGACGTCAATATTCTTCCTAAACACAACACACGCAGTTCAAAACCAATCATTCGCGACGAACAACCCGGCTCTCGATACCCTTTGTTGGGAAATCTAGGGGGCGACATCATCATACGCGCAAATGGAAGAACAAGAAAACAAAAATCCCCAATTCCCAAAAAATGTTGTTCGTATCGTCGTGCGAAGATTGGTGCGCGAAAAATCTGCAAAACACAAAACTGCATGATAGAGATTGTGTTACCTAGGGAGATCAGATATCCCTGTTTCCTTGCAGATCCTTAGGAGAGGGTGAAGGAGGTCAAGCGTCCTCCTCTCTAGCGGTGATCCACACGCAGGGTTGCGGACGACCCTCCTCAAAACTCCAGGCCCTCGAGGTGGAGAGGAGAGGAGAATAGGAAAGGCAAGCAAAGACTCTAGCCTTTGAGGCTGTGAATCCCTCCTATTTATAGAGATCCCGTGTCAAACCCTAATAGGTCCTTCCCTAGTGGGTATTGGATCTGCATCCAATAAGACAAGGGCTCCGTCGGATATCTCATATCCGAACCTCTACTCATCGCAATGCCTACCATATGTGTGTGACCCTCTAGGCCCAATATCGAGCTGGGCCGTGAGTCATACCTCGTCGAACTCCTTCTAACTCAGTGAATTATTATCTCTGTAATAATTCACTCGACTCATCATCAACTACGGACGCATTTAGGCCACTACGCCAGTAGTCCCCGCACGATCAGGGAATCCAATCCATTGGACCTGTCGTCCTCGATTACCATGTACCTATAGTCCCTCATCCATCTTATATCCCGAGAGACCGTGATATCGAGCATGGTGTTGTCGGACCCATACGGTTTCTACTCGAAGTCTCGCTCTAATCGGATTCTCAGGAGGACTCTTTCTCTCTCAACCCGAATGACCTGCCAGGATTTGTCGAGCAAGAACACATGGGATATTCTTTCTCATGACGGAGAGTGGATGATCCTCTATCGACACTCAATAGCTCTCGTAAAGGTCGACTACCACTCCCAATGACTAGTTGTACTAGATTTGGGACAGCCAAACCTATAAGTCCGGTATCAAAGAGTGGAGCACTCATCTGGGACATCCTTGGTGTCTCAAGTCTAAGGACCAGATACACCATTAGGACTACTGGAATCATTTGTCGACAATAAGGCATCATCAACCATCCAGCATTCCGTAAGCGGATCAATCAGTGAACTCATTCTCCAATGAGCACTGTGATCTGTATCCCTAGTGTCCCTACACGAAAGCAGCTATGAGACCATTTTGCATCCATCATATGGACGAGTATACAGCACACTAGTCTATCCGGTTATCACGATGTCCCTCTCGAGTAACCTATGACCGGGATTATTTAGGATATGTGTTTAAAGGTGAATCGATCTCATTATCGTGATCTCATCACGATCCGATTCCCATTGCACAAATCCAAGGACATCACAATATATATATGCATTTATGCAATAGTTATAAAGTGATATACGCCAAAAATATAATAAGCAAAAAGATTCTGTATCAAGTCACACGTGCCATCACTCACGTGATTGGCTTGCTGGGCACCTATGACTAACAATAACGTCATCAATAAAAATCTGCTAAAAAGACTTAGGTGCATATTTAACAATGGAGTATGGGTAAGGCAACCTAGAAGGACAGATCCTATTCCTCCACCAGTAGAACAACCAGAAACACCAATTCTTATGGGAAATGAATCTCCTCCTCCTAGTCCCTTTGATGCAATGCCTTCAGCCCCTGTTTCATCCTCTGAAGGAATCATTATGGCAGAACTATCTCAGATCAAATTCCAACAAGACCAACTCAAATCGCAACAGGAACAAATTCAGCTCCAGCAAATGGAAATTTTAAAGGAACTACGATAGCTAAACCAAAAAATAAATGTTATATATCATCACTATGGATTACCTCCTACGGACTGATGTATCTTTGTATTCTGTTTTGTTTTACTCTTACTCTCATGTTCTAAGCTTGTCGTCTTTTGAACAAAAATTGAACTTTTGTTGTTATATACTTCTGGATGAATGCTTATCTTTCTCTTTGAACATGAATTTTTGATAGAATGAATGCTAAATTTTTCTGTAAAATAGTTTTTCCTTTTTGTTGATGACAAAGGGGGAGAAAAATGATGACTTAACTTATATAAGCTAATGTGATGTGAATGTCTTATATACCTTGCATAATCTTTGAGCATATCGCACAATCGATTGATCATATTGAATGCATATCTAAAATGTATGATCATGTTGAAAATCTTTATCTCTTATCTTTCAACTTGAAAAGGATTTTCATTGAAGTTTAGCATTAACATTATGCTGAATGAGAAAAACGATAAGTTCTACGGTTAGAACTTATCGGTTCATGCTTGAATTCATGGGATGGAATTCAAGTGTTTTTATCTTATCATAATATGGCATATAGATAGGGGGAGTTATGTTTAACTCCGTCATCAATTGATTGTCATCATCAAAAAGGGGGAGATTGTTGAATCTCGGATTTTGATGATAAAATCAATTGATGGGTTATTTGATCTAATCCATATTATTGAGTTAAGTGTGTAGGATTAACTATGATAACCAGAAAACACAAAGCAAGGATACCGGAGTCAAGTTCGATGGACGTTTAAGAGTTCGAAGAATCGTCGGAGATGCTGCCGGAACCAATCGAGAAAAAATCGAGAACCTGTCGGAATTTTCGGAAGTTCGCCGAAGAGATTGTCAGAGGTTCACGGAGATCACCGAGAAGGCTCGGCTACTCATTAAAGTCATCACAAGTTCGGGAGCTTGCTGGGAGCCCGTCGGAAGAAGTTCGTCGGAAAGCTCGCCAGAACAAGACTCGACGTTCG
This sequence comes from Musa schizocarpa, assembly GCA_900464855.2. Lineage (NCBI taxonomy): Eukaryota > Viridiplantae > Streptophyta > Magnoliopsida > Zingiberales > Musaceae > Musa > Musa schizocarpa. The sequence goes on from LS990915.1 coordinate 27,920,557, forward strand.
CAGTTGAAAATTTACTTAGGATGTGTTTTTGTTAAGTAGTTAACATGTAATTAGGATTAAGATTAAGAAATAATCTTATATCCTGGTTAGGGGCCAACTAGGCCCAAAATTAGACTTGGTTTGGGCTAAGGTTGAAGCCCAACCAGTCAACCGAAGAGTCTAGCGGTGGCACTGCCAGACTGGGCGGTTGCACCGCCCAGCACTCGAGAGCTGGGTGGTGGCACCATCTGGGCTAGGCGGTGGCACCGTCCAGTGCCCGAGAGCCAAGCGGTGGCACCGCTTGGGCTGGGCGGTGGCACCGCCCAGCACTGTCAGCTTCTGACACTGACATGCGGTGGCACCGCCACTGACAGGCGGTGGCACCGCCAGCATCGGGAACTCCACGAGAATTCAAATTTGGAGCCCAAATTTGAATCCTCTTGAGGCCTATAAATACCCCTCAAATCTCAGCTGAGATTACAACTTTTTGAGTAGCAATTGATTGAGAGAAAAATCTTAGAAAGTGTTAGCAAGTCTAGATTTCAATTTGCTAGAAAGTTCTCCTCCTTTCTTGCTGAAAATTTGTAAGAGGTTGAACTGTTTGCAAAAGGTTGTAAGAGAGATATTTGCCCTTCCATTTCAAGAGATTTGCTAGTGGAAGGTGGGAGCCTCATCGAAGAGGGGCCTCGCAAGTGGATGTAGGTCATTTGACCGAACCACTCTAAAATCGACGTGATCCTTTGGTTTGCATTTCATTATTGCTATTTACATTACTGCAAACCTTCTTACATGTTTTAGTTCCTTATTACCTTTGCTGCGCATATTTAAGAATACTCCTTCAAGTTAAGATTTTCAAGTTCCGCTCTTATCGAATCGAAAAGATTGATTAAAATTTAGTTTTTTATCCACTAATGCACTAATTCCCCCTCTTAGTGCCGCTCCGATCCTAACAATCTCAAGGCTTGACATCCATTTTCAAGTCTTATACTTCAAACATGAAAGGTAGCAATCATAGAAATTCATCACATGGTAAGATATCAACATTATAAAATTACAATGTAAACTCTAGATATCTTAACATAGTGTAAATATTTCAAGTGTATAGTAATCATAGCATTTCATCATATGGTAAGATATCAATTTATAAAATTACAAATTGAGCTCTAGATATCTTAACAATTCATCACATGGTAAGATATCAACATTATAAAATTGCAATGTAAGCTCTAGATATCTTAACATAGTGTAAATATTTCAAGTGTATAGCAATCATAGCAATTCTATCATCAATTTACCACATATTTCTCTCCTTTTGTCATCAACAAATAGGAGAACGATTCAAGCTTATTTTAAGCATAGTAATAAGTGTGGTAAAGATTCATGTCTAAGATTCATGTCATTTATCAACAATAAGTGATAAGATACCATTCATACAAATTAATTTTCAAGCAATCATGACATTGTATAATTCAAAAGTCCATTAAGGAGATAACTTTCATTACTTCTTCCTTTTTATTTATCATTAACGTTTTGCATGGAGGAAAGCTATTGAGAACTAACTTCAAATGAAGTTAAAAACGATAAGAGATTAAATCAAGCTTCATTTTCACAAGGATCAAGATATACATGTGAAATTAAATCCTTGCAAGTGTTTATCTCAAAAAGAAATCTTCCTTCATCAAGAAGGAATTCATATGAAAGAATCATTTCATTAAACTCATTACTCAATTAAAAATCATTTTTCACAAGGTAAATCCATGAGAGATGCATTTATTAATTAATTTCATATGTCAAAAATTATGAAGCATTGATATGAAACAAACTTGATATGACATAGGCTCATGAAAGCTACATTAAGTCCAGAAGAGAAATACAAAATCATGTATTGTTAGGATCAAGAAAGTCAAAAAATAAAATTTAACAAATTCATGCATTTGGACAAGGTTTTGCCATAGCTTTTCAAATACAATCATGAAGGTAAAACATGTTTATCATCATGGAAATTTTATCATCAAAACACACAAATTTCAACATGTTATTGAAGCATATAATTATATAAAATTCATATCATTAGATTTTCAGCATTGAGTTTCTGAGTGATTGATCAAAGAGTCATGAAAGTCTGAAAATGAGATTTAATAAATTCATGCATTCGACCATATTTTTTCAATCACAATTATGAGGCAAAATTATTAGTATTTTGTAGTACTCAAAGATTAAGAATCCGATGTATGAATGAACCTTCTCAGATCACAATGAGATTATAACATGCTCATCATGGGAACTTTTAGCACCAAAGCACACAATTTTAAACTTTAAAGTAAACATGTTATTGAAGCATTCAATCATGTCAAATTTTAGCACCGAATTTAAGTGATAAAAAAATCAAGAAAATTTGAAAACGAAGTTCAATCAACATTAATATTCCTAATTCCATAAGTGCTCACCAAATAATACATCAAGTCATAGATACTAATAGTTAAACATATCAAGGATTTGCAATCATCAAAACAAGTGGCATTGTGATCAAGGTGAGTAGCATAAGGAGTTTACAACAACATAGTTTTACAACATGATAAGAAGGAATTGTGTCCACCTTTTCTAAATACATACATATGCTCATTCAGGTGGTGGAAAATTAAAATGCCCAAATAGAGTGTCAAACTGTCGATGAATCTGCTGCAACTCAGATAAGATTTGATCTTGGTGACGTTCAAGCCGATCTTGTCTTTATTCAAAGCGATCCATTCGAATCCCTATGTCTTCGATAGATGATGAAGGAGCTTGCTTAATTGGATATGATTCCTCAAAGGAACTAGTTGGAGGAGACTGATTACCCCTAGAAATTGGTGTTTCTGGTTCTGGTTCAAGTTAAGGGGGATCGGTTCTTCTGGGCATCCTAGCCCACATACCATTTCTAAATATACATCTCATTCGAAGAAGTAGATTTTTATTTATGATGCTAAATCTATCTAGCTTTACAACCTCTTCATCGGGTGGTATTACAATATTATGGGCATTAAATATTCTAGTGATTATGTCACAATATGGAAGAATCATATCTTTTTTAGATATTTCTATCATGTTTTGTTGGATAAGGTAACCAAAACAGTTATTAAATTCTTTCATGATCCAGGTTCCTAGTTCCATTTGACTTACTTCATCATGATGATATTGTTTAGGGAGAATATACTAATTAGAATGTGATGAAGTATTTTGGTGTTTAATGGTAATAGATGTTCACAGCTTTTAAGAAGTACCATTAAGTTGGGATTACTGAAAATTGTTTCTAAGACATCAACATACGTGGTCCCAACTGTTTCATCATCCCATTGTCCTCTAAAATAACAGCCTCTATCTTTTACAGGGATGCCTATGATGTCACAAAGGGATCTATCCGTAATGGATATATGATGTCCTAAAAGATAAGTAGACACCTTTTTTTTTTTCATCTACATGTAGATTGTTATAAAACAACCTAACAAGTCTAGGGTAGATGGGTTCACTTATTTGTAGGATTGGGAGAAGATCTAGATTTGTAAACTATTGAATTGGCTCTAAATCACTTAGTTCATCTAGATCAACATACTTTCCCTTATGAACATTTCTAAATTCTATGGAAGCAAATTTTTTGGCATGTAGATTTGAATCAAAAAGTGTGGAATCAAAGGTTTCTTCTAATCTCCTCTTCTCTTTGCCCCTATATGATCTTCTAGAACCCATAAATGCTGCTATTTAGGAAGATAAATAATGAGCAAGAGCATATCAAACAAAAGAGAAATCAAAGGTTTTTAGAGAATACCTTAGTTGAGATCTTCAAGAGGAAGTAGGATTGATTCTTGATTTTGCAGGAAATAGGCAGTTTTGGGCAGCTAAAGAGGAGAAATGGAGTTGGAGGAGAGTTTAGAGTTGCAAGGAGGAGAAAAAAATGAGTTGGGGTTGGTTCTACCGTCGGCCCTAGCTCGGGTTTAAAAGAGGGCAGGTTGCGAGTGGTGGCACCGCTAGTTGGCCGGTGCAACCGCCTACCACCAGTGACAGCTGGCAGTGCTACCGCTAGTTGGGTGGTGCCATCGCCTATAGGTAGTGAGCACTGCTTTCAGGGCTGTGTGGGCTAATGTGGGTGTTTTCAATTTGAAGAGAGTTTTTATTTGTGGAGCAGCCAAACTTTATTACATAATTATGTAAAAGTTTCCACCACAAGATGAGAAATTTTGTACGTTAATGATAGATCTTGTGAAATGCATACCCTACTCAATTGTATTTATGATAGAGTTTTCAATGTATTCATGTCTTGTCATGCAAGCTTGTAAACCTTGCTAATTCATGATTTATATTATACAAGAATTCGTATGCAAACTGGGCTTGCAAGACGTAAGTTCATGATCTTGTAAGATATAGTTAGATCCGAAAAAATTTAGGGAGGAGTGTATCCAATAAATTCGAAAATCCAAAGGATAGGTGAAGGGGAATTTATGCATAAGAGTTTACACGTTTCAAATTTTTGAGGGATCAAACGTAAGTGTTTATCACACAAGATTCCATCATTAATGTAGGTATCATTTCGTAATTGATAGTTTCAATTTTACTAATCCTCTTTTTGTCATTTTAGCTAGAGAGTGTTATAAGTCATTTTGGATCTTGGGTCATAAACATTGAGCACCCAAAAAGCAAGATATCATCTCTTGCTCCTAGCTTATGATGATATATGTTTCTAGAAAAGAAGATGATTTTTAGGTACCCATTTGTCCTTGGGTGCCTCAAAAACCGATCTAAATTGTTTATCATGTTACATGGAGTTCTTTATGGTTCCTTTTGGAACCCAAATCAATTTGTTTAGACTAACTTTCTTGAATAGACAATGATAAGTTCTATGTCCATCTTTGCAACAAAAGTTGCATTTATTTTGGTGCAAAATATGCAAGATATGGCCTTTAATGAAAGTGGTTGGATTTTGGTGAGAGCTTCCCACAAATCCGATTTCACTTCTTTTAGGAACGTGACCCTTATTTGGAAAGATCATATTCAAAGACTTACTACCAACCTCAAATTTCTTCATGGTATCCTTGAGTAGTAAGTTCTCCTATTGGAGAATTTCTAAATCATGGTAGTTTGTATATTGAGCTAAACTATCATTATATGTAATTTTTAATTTATCAAAATTACTAACAAGAATATCATGCTCCTTTTTTAATAATTTATATTTTCTACTAATTATTTTTCATTCATCAAATAAATCATGGAAAGCATTTAATAATTCATCAAATGATAAATCTGGATCAATTAAATTTGATACCTCCTCTCCAATGGCCATTAGTGCATAATGAGCAAATTGCTCGGTGTTGGACTCCTCTTCTTCGGATGCGCTTGAGTCATCCCACATTGATTTGAGCACCTTCTTCTTTGATGTTCTCTACTTGGCTTGGGGACATTCACTTTTATAGTGTCTTGACTTCTTGCATTTGTAACAAATTACTTGATTATTTTTTTATTCAAATTTATTTTTAATATCATTTTTAAATTTATTTCTTTTAATGAATTTTTTAATTTCCTTGTTAAAAGTGCTAAGTCATCGTCAAAATTCTCATCACTTGAGTTTTCTCTCAAGTGGTCTTCTAGAGTTATAAGTGTCATATCCTTCCTGTTCTTTGGAAGGGTGTCCTCATGCTCTTCATGAGCTTTGCAAGTCATTTCGTAGGTCATTAATGACTCGATTAATTCTTTAAGAGGAAAGTTGTTTAAATCTTTAGCCTCTTGAATAACAGTGACTTTAGGGTCCCAACTCTTTGGAAGGGATCTTAGAATTTTATTAACGAGCTCGAAATCTGAAAAACTTTTACTGAGTCCTTTTAGACCATTGACGACATCCGTGAAACGGGTGTACATGTCACTTATGATCTCGCTCGGTTTCATTCGAAAAAGTTTATAAGAATGTACTAAAAGATTGATTTTTGACTCTTTCACTCTACTCGTGCCTTCATGAGTCACTTCGAGTGTATGCCAAATATCAAATGCAGTTTCACAAATTAAAACTTGATGGAACTCATTTTTATCAAGTGCACAAAATAAGACATTCATAGCCTTTGCATTTAGAGCGAAAGTCTTCTTCTCCAATTCATTCCAATCGATCATTGGAAGAGAAAGACTTTGAAAATCCATTTTTAACAATATTTCAAAGTTCAAAATCCATGGAAATAAGGAAGATCCTCATTCAGGTCTTCCAATTGGTGTAATATGTCCCATTGAACATGGGCGGACGTGTAATAGAGTGACCATCTTGGTTTTTGGCATATGCCATCTCTCTTATATTTTAATCCAATTAAGAGTGAACCTGCTCTGATACCAATTGTTAGGATCAAGAGCACTAAGAGGGGGGGTGAATTAGTGCAGCGAAAAACTTTCGTCAGTTAAAATGACTTTCGTACGATGAAATCTGTTTCCAATGAAAACTGTTTCGGAAAGATCTTTAACTTGAGAGCATGCAGAAGTATGATGTAAAGCAATGAAGGTAGTTTGCAGTTTAAGATAATAAGCAGAAAGTAAATGCAAACCGAGATTTAGAGTGGTTCGGTCAATCTTGAGGTTGAAAACCAACCTTCATTGCTTTTCATGATATCCATGCTAGTGGACGTCAATGACCTCATCGGAGGAGGAAGCATTTACTTTCTGACCGAACCACTCCACTAGAGGCCTTCCTTCAATAGGTGAAGACCAACCACCCTTTTATAGCTTTTCTCTTTTTGACAGGCTTAGGAGACAACCTTTACAAGTTTTCACTCCTCTCTTGAATGATCAGCACTTAGAAAGAAAGAGGGAGAAGAACTCTAGCCTTTTATAACACTTTTAAGCTCTCAAATACTCAGAATAAAAGTAAGCTTTCAGTGCCCTTTTATGTAGGAAAGAGTGGGGTTTATATAGGCCCTAATCAATTTGAATTTGGAGCTCAAAAGTATCCATTCTCATATTTCCGAGGTCCTAGCGGTACCACCGCCATAACTGGGTGGTACTACCGCCTATCATCTATCATTGAGCGGTACTACCGCTCAGTCTGGGCAGTACGACCACCTGACATCGCTCAAAGAACAAGCTCAGGTGGTACCACCGCGTGACAAGGGCAATACTACCACCGAGAACTCTTGGGAGATCGAGTCTCCTAGGCGGTGCCACCGCCAGCCAAGAATTCTGGGTTCGAATGGGTTGATCTATTCGACCCTTTTTTGAGTCTATTAAGGGCCTAGTTGGCCCTAGATTAAGTTAATGGGATCATTTTCCAATCCTAACTTAATCTACATGCTAACTACGATTTTTAAGACATCAATACTGCTAGTCATAGGTGCCCAGCAAGCCAATCACGTGAGTGATGGCATGTGTGACTTGATACAGAATCTTTTTGCTTATTATATTTTGGCGTATATCACTTTATAACTATTGCATAAATGCATATATTGTGATGTCCTTGGATTTGTGCAATGGGAATCGGATCGTGATGAGATCACGATAATGAGATCGATTCACCTTTAAACACATATCCTAAATAATCCCGGTCATAGGTTTTCGAGAGGGACATCGTGATAACCAGATAGACCGGTGTGTTTGTATACCGTCCATATGATGGATGCAGCTGGTCTCATAGCTGCTCATGTAGGGACACTAGGGATACAAGACAGTGCTCATTGGAGAATGAGTTCATCGATTGATCCGCTTTACGGAATCTTTGGATGGTTGATGATGCCTTATTGTCGGACAATGATTCCAGAGTCCTAGTGGTGTATCCGGTCCTTAGACTTAAGACACCAAGGATGTCCCTGTATGAGTGCTCCACTCTTTGATACCAGACTTATAGGTTTGGCTGTCCCGCATCTAGTCTACCTGGTCATTGAGAGTGGTAGTCGACCCACGAGGGCTATTGAGTGTCGATAGAGGATCATCCACTCTCAAGGCCATGAGAGGAATATCCCATGTGTTCTTGCTCAGACAAATCCCTGGCCAGGGTCATTCGGGTTGAGAGAGAAATAGTTCTCCGGGAGAATCCGATTAGAGCGAGACTCGAATAGAAACCGTATGGGTCCGACAACACCATGCTCGATATACTGGTCTCCGGGATATTAGATGGATGAGGGACTATAGGTACATGGTGGCGAGGACGACAGTCCAATGGATAGGATTCCCCAGATCGTCTGGGACTACTACAGAGTGGCCTAGTACGTCCAGTAGTCGATGAGTCGAAAGTGAATTATTACTGAGATAATAATTCACCGAAGTTAGAAAGAGTTTCGACAGGTATGACTCACGGCCAGCTCGATATTGGGCCTAGAGGGTCACACACATATGGTAGGCATTGCAATGAGTAGAGGTTGGGATATGAGATATCCGGACGGAACCCTTGTCTTATTGGATGCAGATCCAATACCCACTAGGGAGGACCCATTAGGGTTTGACACGGGATCTCTATAAATAGGAGGGATTCACAGACCTCATAGGCTAGAGTCTTTGCTTGCCTTTCCTATTCTCCTCTCCCTCTCCACCCTCGAGGCCCTGGAGTTTTGAGGAGGGTCGTCGCAACCCTGCTGTGTGGATCACCGCCAGAGAGGAGGACGCTTGACCTCCTTCACCCTCTCCTAAGGATCTGCAAGGAAAACAGGATATACGATCTCCCTAGGTAACACAATCTCTATAACGCAGTTTTGTGTTTTATGGATTTTTGCGCACCAATCTTCGCATCGACGAACAACATCTTTTTGGGAATCGAGGATTTTTGTTTTCTTGTTTTTCCGCTGCGATATGATGTCGCCCCAATGATTTCCCAACGGTGGTATCGAGCCAAAGGGTTGTTCGTGCGAATGATTGGTTTTGAACCGCGTGTGTTGTGTTTAGGAAGAATATTGACGCCAAAATCGTTGACCTAAAAAAGCGAGGAAGGGCAGCAACAGTTGCTGCCCTCGATTTGCATGCTCAGAGCCACCGGCGGAAGAAGAATCACAACCGCAGCCAGCACCATAGCGCCGCAAGGCGATAATGCCAGTTGTGCCTGCAGCAGCCGGCCGGGCTGGTCCGCTTTGCAAAGCAGTTTTGGCGGCCGGGCGGGCAGCCCGCTGGGTAGAGAGGCGTCGCGGGTCACTGACCCCCAGCTGGCAGAGGCGCCACGGGCAGCAGCAGCGGGCCGAGGCATCGGCAGGGCAGGCGCGCGGGTCCGCGCCCCCACCGGCAAAAACCCGTAGGGGCGGCCGCCGCGAGGAGGCAAAGACCGCCTCGCGGGCGCTGCCCTGTGGGCAGAACCGCCATGAGGGCGGCGGCTGGGGGCGCCCACCGCAGCGGCAAATAAGACGATCCAATGGCGCAGCCCTCGGCAGCGCAGGGCATCGCCCTCGCCCTCGCCCGCCCAGACCGCCGCCGCCAGGGTGGTGGCGGCGGCAGCAGCAGAGGGAATTAGGGTTTTTGGCAAAAGGATAGTTTTGCCCCTGTGAATTTGAGAAATTCCAGTTTCTGTCTTTTATCCAAATTATGAAAATACCCTTAGGAATTGAAAAATTTCCTACATGTCCCTGATTTCAGAAAAATATTAATTAATTAAAAGGTTTAGTTGATTATTATTTTTTATTATTATCTAGTAGTCCTACATGATGATGATTATTTATACATGTGATGTATGATGTGTGGACGGATGATCATGGACCGTGTGATGTGTGTACTTGTGATTATTATTATTGAGGTCTGCGAACCTCCATTATATTTTTCGTTTATTGTCGGGCCCGCGTGCCTATGATTAAGTTGTAATCACATGAGGAGGCTTAGCGGGGAGCGTAGATGCGAGAAGGGACCCACGAGACGGACGGACGATCGTGATGCATGGAGATGCATCAAGATGTCGACGAAACCGACGAGGACGAGATGAACGATCACAGGGCATGGAGATGCACCGTTGCACACATAGATCTCGATGTGAGTGATTAGGCCTCTTGGCTCGGGCCTAATCATATTAAGTTGTGGTCCATGATCATATGATGTGATTGCTTATACACATACTAGATATGTATATATATTTGCATGCGATGTAGATATATATTAAATATGTATATGTGTGACATGTCATATTAGGAGACCAAATTATAGAAACATCTCTCGATAATATTAAGTCGGTAAACGTGAGGCAATTAGATTGACCCACGTGGCCTTCCATCATTATGAGTAGGAACCGATTCCGTGTAGGTTGAGTTGGTCGAGTCCCTCGAGACTCACCTATATCGCGATTCGCTATCTTGCTTTTACATAGAGATGTCACCGGTGACCCGAGGACATGGTATGCTTGGTCGAGTCCCTCGAGGGTATATCATCAAATCAGACTCATCTTGTAACGAAGGTGTTGACTTAACCGAGCATTATGGTTGGTCGAGTCCCTCGAGGCCATGGTGATTCGGAGGCCGAACAGGACGAGAATCACAAGGAGTTGTGATCGGCAAGAGTTGCCTACCTTTTAGGCTTAGTGTGATTGGTCGAGTCCCTCGAGGTTACACTAAGACGCTGATTGATCCTCGATCCCCACTAGAAGTCGGCGGAGACTTCCGTTTAACGCCGAGGGTGTCGCGTGACTCGTTAGTAAAATAGTGGGAGCATATTAAGATAGAAGTCCATATCTTGATAGTTTATTTCTTGCAAAATCTGCATGTTATTCATTTCGCTACATCTTTTTTTTTTTTCAGAAAATGTCGCTTTCAAATCCCTTACGTGGCATACTTGATGTCAACCGTCTTTATTGGTCCAAATTATACGGATTGGCTCCAGAACTTGAGAATTGTTCTCACAGCCGGAGAAAATCGTGTACGCCCTGATACTGATTGATGCCTACGCCTCAAGAAGGGGCAAGCGAGGATGAGATCGCTTTCGCCACGTGAAGTACATTGATGACTCCACTCTTTGCTCGGTGCTATATATTGGGCTCTATGACTCGAGTTACAGAGACAACATGAAAAGATGGATGCCGATCCATTCTCCTACATGTCCCAAATTGTTTGAGGAATAGGGAAGGACTCAACGATATGAGATATCCAAGAGCCTTTTTTTCAAGCGAGGATGACCGAGGGGACACCGTTCAGAACCATGTCCTAAAGATGATTGAGTGGATAGAGAAACTCACGTGTCTAGGAATGGTCCTAGAGGATAACTTGTGTGTGGACATTGTGCTTCAGTCCCTACCAGATTCCTTTTTTCACAGTTCATAATGAATTTTAATATGAAAAAGCTTGAGGTGACTCTCCTAGAGCTCCTCAATATGTTGAGGGAGGCAGAGAGTACTATTAAGAAAGAGAAGCCAGTTCTCTACACTGGTGAGACCAGAAAAGAAAAGGAAATCGAAAGGTCCCTTAAGAAGGGAAAGGGCAAGGGCAAACAAGGTAAAGCAAAGGTTGCTAAGAAAGACCCAAAGAAAGGACAAAGGCCAGTGCTTCCCACTGTGGTAAATATGGGCATTGGAAGAGAAACTGCAAAGAGTACCTTGTAGAAAGGGCTTAAACAAAAGCTTGATGAAGCTTCGTGTACATTCATGATTAGTCTCCATTTGTTAGACTCTTATGATAACACATGGGTATTGGATACCCAGTAGTGCTTATCATATATGCAATTCGTTGCAGGTTTCGGCAAGGCCTAGGAGACTACAGAGAGGCGAGATGGACCTCAAGATGGGTAATGGAGCAAAAGTTACTCAGTATTAGATGTTGGTGGCAGGTCGCCCTACATCTGCCTAGTAGAGCTTTTTATTGCATTAGATGCATGTTATTTTGTTCCGTCTATTATCAAAAAAAATATTATCTCCATTTCATGTTTAACAGTTAGTGGATATAAATTTGTTTTTGAGAACAATGGTTGTTCGATATTATTAGATGATAAGATCATCACGAAAAGGAACATTGCATAATGGTTTATTTATGTTAGACACCACTCCACATATCATGAATGTAAATATGTCCAAAAGGAAACGAGATGAGTTGAACGGTGCATATTGGTGGCATTGTAGGCTAGGTCACATCCATGAAAGAAGGATTCAAAAGTTGTTAAATGATGGATATCTAGATTCATTCTGACCGTGTCATATACAACTTGTGAGCCTTGCATTCTGTGGAAAACGACCAAATCTCCATTTAGTAGAACTGAGAGAGAGCCAATGAGTTGTTGGAACTCATACATAGTGATGTATGTGGACCCATGTCAACTCATGCCATTGGAGGTTACTCCTACTTCATTACATTTACCGATGATTTCTCAAGGTATGGATATGTGTACTTAATGAAGTACAAGTCCGAGGCCTTTGAGAAATTCAGAGAGTATAAGAATGAGGTGGAGAACCGGATCGAAAGAGTATCAAAACTCTTCGATCGATCGAGGAGGTGAATACTTAAGCACAGAGTTTACTCGGTTCCTCAAGGACCATGGGATATTATCCCAATGGACACCTCCTTATACACCTCATTTCAGTGGTGTCTCGAAAGGAGAAATCGTACATTATTAGATATGGTACGGTCCATGATGAGTTTCATTTGACCTACCCATCTCATTTCCGGGGATATGCCCTAGAAACCGCAGCCTTACCTTCAACAGAGTTCCAACTAAGTCGGTAGTGTCTACACCATATGAGATATGGAAAGGGAAGAAGCCCTGATCTTAAGGTTGTTAAGATCCGGGGGGGTTGCCCCGCCCATGTTAGAAGACACAACCCGATAAGTTAGAATCAAGGATGAGAGCGATGCAAATTTGTGGGATACCCCAAGGAAACTTGTGGGTATTATTTCTATCATCTCGAGGACCAAAAGGTCTTTGTAGCTAAGAGAGCAGTGTTCCTTGAGAAGGAACACATTCTTGACGGAGACAGTGGGAGAATGATAGAATTGAGCGAGGTTGGAGAACCAAGCTCAAGCACCACTCTACTGCCCGAAGTCCTGTTCGGGTACCTAATACACAAGTATCAACTTTACGCAGGTCTGATAGAGTATCCCATCCTCCGAGAGAGATATGTGGGACATATTAGAGCAGAGGATGTAGAGGATATTGATCCTTAGACCCACGAGGAGGCTATTATGAGTATAGACTCCGTGAAGTGGAAAGAAGCCATGAATTCGAGATGGATTCTATGTACTCCAATAAGGTTTGGAACCTAGTTGATGCTACCAAGGTATTGTACCCATCGGTTGCAAGTGGATCTTTAAGAAAAAGATCGGAGTAGATGGAAAGGTAGAGACCTATAAAGCAAGGCTAGTGGCTAAGGGGTATCGTCAAAGGCAAGGTGTTGACTACGACGAAAACTTTCTTACCCAGTAGCAATGCTAAAATCCATCAGAATTCTATTGGCTATTGCAAAGCACACTATGATTATGAGATCCCGCAGATGGATGTGAAAACCGCGATTCGCCAACGGAACCTCGAGGAGGAGGTGTATATGATACAACCTGAGGGATTCGTGTCCAAGAACTGTCCAGATAAGGTGTGTAGGTTGCTTAGATCCATTTATGGACTAAAGCAAGCTTCCCGAAGTTGGAACATAAGATTTGATGAGGCAATCAGATCTTATGACTTAGTTAAGAACGAAGATGAGCCTTGTGTATACAGAAAGGTAAGTGGGAGCGCTATCACCTTTTTGGTGTTATATGTGGATGACATCCTCATCATTGGGAATGACATAGGAATGCTATCCACAGTAAAGGCTTGGTTATCTAGACACTTCTCCATGAAGGACTTAGGGGAAGCATCTTATATCTTGGGGATTAGAATCTATAGAGATAGATCCAAGAGGATGCTTGGCTTGTCCCACCGTGTACATAGAAACTATTGTCAAAAGGTTTGGCATGGAAAATTCCAAGAGAGGTCTCATACCGATGAGACATGGGATATCGCTTTTACCAGTATGTCCCCAAAGACTCAGAAGAAAGGGCTTAACATGGATATGATACCTTATGCCTCAAAGAATAGGGTTTATCATGTATGCCATACTATATACTAGGCTCGATATAGCGATGCCTCGAAAGTGTCACGAAAGGTGTATCAAAGCGGATCCGTGCTTGGAGCACCGAAAGAAAGAAAGTGTATCCTTAAGTACTTGAGAAGGACTAAGGATCTTTTACTAGTATATGGAGGTAATAGCCTTAAGGTTGAAGGCTACACCGACTCAAGTTTTCAGCCCGATGTCGATGATAGCAAGTCGAATTCAGGGTATGTGTACACCTTGAATGGAGGAGCAGTGTGCTGGAAGAGTTCCAAGCAAGATACCACTGCTGACTCGACCACAGAGGCGGAGTACATTGCTGCATCAGATGCAGCAAAGGAGGGAGTCTGGCTGAAGAAGTTCATCACAGATTTGGGAGTCGTGCCGGGTAACAAAGAGCCGATCTCCCTATATTGCGACAACAACGGGGTGATTACTCAAATAAGGGAACCCGGGTCTCATCAGAAGTGTTCTGAGGAGGTTCCAGCTTATAAGAAAGATCGTAACTTGAGGAGATGTAGTAGTGGAAAGAGTTCCATCCGAAGATAACATTGCAGATCCACTGACAAAGCCGTTGTCTCGCATTGTCTTTGAAGCGTCCACAGAGTCCGATGGGGATCGACATATAGGTGATTGGCTTTAGATCAAGTGGGAGATTGCTAGTCATAGGTGCCCAGCAAGCCAATCACGTGAGTGATGGCACGTGTGACTTGATACAGAATCTTTTTGCTTAATATATTTTGGCGTATATCACTTTATAACTATTGCATAAATGCATATATTGTGATGTCCTTGGATTTGTGCAATGGGAATCGGATCGTGATGAGATCACGATAATGAGATCGATTCACCTTTAAACACATATCCTAAATAATCCTAGTCATAGGTTTTCGAGAGGGACATCGTGATAACCGGATAGACCGGTGTCTTTGTATATCCGTCCATATGATGGATGCAAATGGTCTCATAGCTGCTCGTGTAGGGACACTAGGGATACAGAGACAGTGCTCATTGGAGAATGAGTTCACCGATTGATCCGCTTACGTAATACTTGGATGGTTGATGATGCCTTATTATCATACAGCGATTCCGTAGTCCTAGTGGTGTATCCGGTCCTTAGACTTGAGACACCAAGGATGTCCCTGTATGAGTGCTCCACTCTTTGATACCTGACTTATAGGTTTGGCTGTCCCGCATCTAGCAAAGCTAGTCATTGGGAGTGGTAGTCGACCTTACACGAGGGCTATTGAGTGTCGATAGAGGATCATCCACTCTCGGCGCCATGAGAGGAATATCCCATGTGTTCTTGCTCTCGACAAATCCCTAGCCAGGTCATTCGGGTTGAGAGAGAAATAGTTCTCCGGGAGAATCCGATTAGAGCGAGACTTCGAGTAGAAACCGTATGGGTCCGACAACACCATGCTCGATATACGGTCTCGGGATATTAGATGGATGAGAGATTATAGGTATATGGTGGCGAGGACGGACAGTCCAATAGATTGGATTCCCCTCAGATCGTCGGGGACTACTGGCGTAGTGGCCTAGTACGTCCCAGAAGTCGATGAGTCGAAAGTGAATTATTACAGAGATAATAATTCACCGAAGTTAGAAGGAGTTCGACAGGTATGACTCACGCCCCACTCGATATTGGGCCTAGAGGGTCACACATATATGGTAGGCATTGCGATGAGTAGAGGTTCTGGATATGAGATATCCGACGGAGCCCTTTGTCTTATTGGATGCAGATCCAATACCCACTAGGGAAGGACCCATTAGGGTTTGACACGGGATCTCTATAAATAGGGAGGGATTCACAGCCTCATAGGCTAGAGTCTTTGCTTGCCTTTCCTATTCTCCTCTCCCTCTCCACCCTCGAGGCCCGGAGTTTTGAGGAGGGTCGCCGCAACCCTGCTGTGTGGATCACCGCCAGAGAGGAGGACGCTTGACCTCCTTCACCCTCTCCTAAGGATCTGCAAGGAAACAGGGATATATGATCTCCCTAGGTAACACAATCTCTATACGCAGTTTTGTGTTTTGCGGATTTTTGCGCACCAATCTTCGCACGACGACGAACATCTTTTTGGGAATCGGGGATTTTTGTTTTCTTGTTCTTCCGCTGCGTATATGATGTCGCCCCCAATGATTTCCCAACAAATACTGCATATCGTGTTCCGGCACGTCAATTACTTCTTCTGGCGAGCTTCCGACGAACTTCCGGCGAACATCCGATGAACCCTCGACAATGCTCCGACGGACTCTCAACAAACTCCTGGACTTGCGATGATCCTCTTGGTGAGTTTCTACGAGCTTCTTTAGCAAGCTGTTGGACTTCTCGGATTGTTCCTGCAGAACCTCCGACGACCGTCCGGACTTCCGACGAACTCTCGAACCCCAATCTTAGTCTTGACTCCGACTCAACACATGCTATATGTCTTACTGCCATCATAGTTAATCCTCCATACTTATCTCAACATATAGATTAGATAAATAAACGACAATTGACTTCATCATCAATATTCGAGATTCAACACATACTTCTCCCCCTTTGTCATCAACAAAAAGGAGAAGTACCACTATCAAGTTCAATACATTGCATCATAAACATAATCTTCAGTTTTATCATCATGCAATTTTACTATCATTATAAATTTGCAAGGTAGTAAGATAGTAAGTTCTATAACATACAAGCTAGCAAATTTTACAATATTTTAGAATATGCAAACTAGCAGTTTCGAGATGTTCAAGAAAGCAACTCTTGCTTCTTGAAATATGCAAGTTGCAAGCTAGCAAATTTTTGCCTCCTTTGCAATGTTTGAGCTTGCAATTTTGCTTCTGTTGCAAAGTGCAAGTTTAGCATATTTAGCATCTTGAGATAGACAAGATAGCACATTTTTGCATTTTCTTGAGATTTCAAGCTAGCAATTATCGGTGATGTTCAAGATAGCAATTTCTTCTCTTTTGAGAAGTGCAATTTTTGCTTTCTTCTTGAATTGTGTAAGCAAGCTAGTGTGCCTCTTTTCATGATATCCATGCTAGAAATTCTTGCTCCCCCTTTGTCATTGTCAAAAAGAAGGGAAGACCCATCAATTTTCAAATTATGACAAAGGTAAGTAATTGTTCTTATTTGTGCATCATTATATTTTCAAATTCGAACATGCACAATTTCAAAACCTTACATTTCATTTTTCATGCACAATACTGAAAAATAAATCATTCATCATTATGAGCATATCATATATAATACTAAAACATTAAGCATTTATCAATATTTTGATCATGATACATATCATATGCATCACATATATCATCACAATAAAAGCACAAGTGTTGCATAAATCATTCCAAAACATTTCAAGCTATACAAGCCATAAATACAAAAAAATCATGTCATGAAAGATAAGACTACGTGAATACCAAAAAACAGGATTCATAAAAAAAATTTCTTTAATAAAATGCAAGAAGTTATGGTGAACGATCTTGATTTACATAAAGTTTGAAAACATAATTATCAAGATCATGGTTAGTTTTATAGATCTCCTCTTTAGTAAATGGTAAAAGGACACATAGGAGAACAACGAAGAGATCATGATTAAAAAAATCTTAAATAATTTCAAGAGATCAAGATCATGATTTGAATAAATCTCATTCAAATTTAAATCATCAAATCAAAATCATTTTCAAGAGATTCATCCAAATCAATAAGATAGAGAAAAAGAATTTTCAAGAACAATGCTTTTCTCTTTTTAGTTGTTTAAATTCATGTGATTTATTTCATTTATGCCAAATAAAAATGTGCATCAATGTTTAGGATCGAAAAATGAATATCATCATAAAAACCATCAAGATCAATAAACCATAAATTACTTAAAAATCATCCTGCCTAATTTCGAAGTTTATTAAGCATGTTCATTATGCATGACATCAAAACATGGTTTTAAAATGTTTCATATTTTCATTACATAATTTCATCATTATGCATCATTAAAATTGATTTCATAAAGCATTTTCCATCAAGATCATTTTGTTTGTTATAGTCATGCATTTTTCTTTTTAGGTGAATCAACTTTTCATGCTTAGTTTTCCATACAAAAGCCATGCATCATCATTAAGCATGATATCATATTTTCAATCAAAATCATTTTGTTTGTTTGTCATAAAATATGCATTTTTCATGATTATTTTTAAAATCATTAGAAAGGTAAGCATGATCCAATTTTATTTTTGCATTTTTATTAAACATGAAATTTTCATTATCATTTTCAAAATTACTAGCATGATCATAATTTTTGTATTTTCATTTTTAAATTGCAATTTTCATGAAAAATTATTTCTAAGCTAAATAAAAAAATGTATTATGAAAAGCATCATGTAATTTCAAAATAAATTAAGGGGGTTTTGTTTACCTCATCATTGAAAGCCATTAAGGTGTAGTTTGCCACTTCACCTTTCTTGATTTTCTCCTTGTCTTCGGAGGAGCTCGATTCATCCCACTTTGTGTTCATCTTCTTACGTTCAAAGCAAGTAGTTGTGTTCTTTTTATTCTTTAATTTTTGCTTCATGAACTTTTTAAATTTCTTAGTGAGTTCAAGTTCACCATCACTTGAGCTTATGCTCGAGTGGTCTTCGATTGTTCTAAGTTCTAAATCCTTCCTGTTCTTTGGAAGGTGGTTCTCAAGTTCTTTACATGCCTTGTATGTTATTTCATAGGTTATCAACGACCCTATGAGTTCTTCGATCAAAAAAGTATTTAATTTTTTTGATTCTTGAATAGCGATTACTTTTGAATCCCACTTCTTAGAAAGAGAACACAAAATCTTATTCACAAGTTCAAAATCCGAAAAACATTTGCCAAGAGCTTTTAAACCATTGACGATATCCGTAAAATAGGTGTACATGTCAACATTGGTTTCGCTTGGCTTCATTCGAAAAAGCTCGAAATTATGTATTAAAAAATTAATTTTTGAATCTTTAACTTTTCTAGTCCCTTCATGTGTGATTTCAAGAGTGTGCCAAATATAGAAAGCCAGTTTGCACAAAGAAACATGATTAAACTATGTTTTATCTAAGACACAAAATAGAGCATTCATAGCTTTAGCATTTAACAAAAACGCCTTCTTCTCCAAATCAATCCAATCTTTCAATTGAAGAGAAGACCTTTTAAAATCGGATTCGACAATGTGCTATAAATTCAAATCCAACGAAAGCAAGAAAACTCTTATTCGAGTTTTCCAATAAGTGTAGTCCATCCCATTGAAAAAGAGAGGATGAATGAGAGAGTGACCTTCTTGAAAGCCGAAAAGAGCCATTTTTATTTGGGTGTTAAACCATATTAGAAAACCGTGGCTCTGATACCAATTGTTAGGATCAGGGTCAGCACTAAGAGAGGGAGTGAATTAGTGCAGCGGTAAAATCACGTCTCGATTAAAAAATCTTCGTACGTTGAAAACTGAACTCAAAAGATAACTTGAAATCTCATTCTTGTTCAAATATAAAGTGAAAGCAGTGAGCAATTAAAGAGGTTTGTAGTAAAGATAAATTGCTCAAAGAAATACAAAACGAGTTTTAGAGTGGTTCGGTCAATCATGACCTATATCCCCTTTCGGCTTCCTCCTTCGACGAGGTCACCGACGTCCACTAGAGGCCTTCCTTCAATAGGCGAAGGCCAATCACCTTTTACACCCCTCTTCTCCTTTTACCGGGTTTAGGAGACAACCCTTATAAGCACTCACTTACTCCTCTCTAAAGAGAATTCTAAGATTAAGGCTAGAGGAGGGACCTCTCAAGTGATTTCTACAATGTTTCTTTGCTTTTAGACTTTCTGTGCTTATTTGCTTTAACCAGGGATGAGAGGGGTATTTATAGACTTCAAGTTAATTCAAACTTAGAGCCTAAAAACATCTCATCCCAGGTTTCACGGGCATGGGCGATACCACCGCCCAGTGTCAGTCTGACATTGACACTGCCCTGGGTGGTACCACCTCCCAGGTCTAGCGGTACTACCGCCTAGGGCGCAGTGCTAGGCAAAACGATCGCCCAGACTAGCGGTACCGTCTCCTGGCATAGTCTCAAAGACTATACCACGACGATGAAGCTTCTTAGGTATTGTTTGGGCCTTTTATTGGGCCCAACATAGTTTTTACATAGGCCTAGCTGGCCCCTAATTGGGTTGGCCCAAGTCCAAGCCCAATTACGTGCTAACTATGAAATCCTAAGATATTTGCTAAGCTAAACAAGTCCTTATGTCTATTTTTCCGGTGATCTTCCGACGAACTTTCGACGGACTCCTAGCAAGCTCCTGGACTTCACGATGATCTTCTTGGTGAGTTCTGATGAGCTTCTCTACCAAGCTCCGAGACTTCTCAGCTGGTTCCTCCAGAACTTCCGACAAACGTCCGGATTTCTGACGAACTCTGGAACTCCCAATGTGATCTCGATCTTGACTCTGGGACTTCATTTTGCTTCATGTCTTGCTATCGTAGTTAATACTGCACATGTATAAACACACTTCGATCTAGACAATTAATACTAAGCATTAATCAAGTTGTCCGGCATGTCATTGGTCACTTGATGCTTCGTCCGATTCTTCCACGCATTGTTTTCTCTTGCGGCCTATTGCCCAATCGGCCAATTGACTTCATAACTCCGATATTCTTAGCACAATTTCTGCTTTTCTTGACCCGATACCCAAATCTATAGCCAAAAGCCTTCTGTCGATACGTCGACCGATACTCCGGCTCGACGTCCAATCTTCTGATATGTTTTCCTCCGGCACAACATGATTTTTCCTGCATTAATTATCTCATCCTGATCGAAGCATCCTGAGTCACTCAAAACACAGATTAAAACATAAACACAATTCTCAATTGGTTTCATCATCAAAATACGAGATTCAATAGGTAAAATATTTTGAAAGAAGATTTAAATTTAATAATCATATGATATTATCTAAAATATTGAATAATATAGCATAATTAGTTTTAAAAAAAGCTATCTTGATGGCATTAAAAAAACTAGACAAATTTTCACAAACCACTTATTTTTATGGTCCACATTGAGGTGAACTTAGTGTTATTAATCATAAGTTTTAACATCGAAACATGCATAATGCGTGATTGTATATTATTCCAAATATCTTAAGTAAGTGAAACTATATTATAAATAATATAAGATCATAGCCAACTATTCTAATTCTCAAGATGATGTTGGAATAATCTCTTTATATGCTAGTGCAAAAAATTGCATTGTCATTAAAAGAAGGAAGATTGTTAGGCCAATAAGAAGTTGTCTTCGAAACATGATGGACTAACATTTCATTATTCATAAAAAAATAAATTTTGTATTATTGAAGTAATGTGTAGATGGATGAATTATTCATCACAAGAGTGAGGTAATATAAAGATTATGGTCAATTAAATTTTATGCATAAGGCTATATTATTTTAACACTTTTCATATAAACTAAAATCTTCATTGTATATAGCAACTTCCTTAGTATCTAATAATGTATAAAATGGAATAAGTGAAATGTATAAAAGTTGAATAAAGAATCGTGACAACATACAATTTATAAACTATGCTTGGTATATCCATAAAGTAAATATTTTATAAGAATATTATTAACTTTTGACATGATAGTTATAGTTTATATAACACTATTAAGATTTAAATTTTAAAAAAATATTTCATATTTTTCAAGTGCATAAAAGTAACTAAGATAGGAATTAAAGTTTACTTTGTGAATTACTAATTAATACCTTAGTAGTTTAATATGTTATGCTCTTCTTGAGATTAAGTATATAAAGCATGGAGTAAAACTCTCCATGCATAGAATTCTTATTTGAAAAAATACCCAACTTAATTTTTTTATGTTGTCAATTAAGTATTCTTGTAATATGTAAAAATCTAAATGTGGATTAAAAATTCTCACTATTATAATTTTATATTTGAATAATATCTTGTTCATCTTGTTCAGGAATATAGTTAATGATTCTCTTCATACAAGTTAAAAATATTAAAATACGTATGTATTGATTGTCAACATGATTTGTTCGAGTCGTTTGTTGATTATTTTATATTAGAAGAATAACATTTTACAATAAACATCTATTATCTCATGATAATTTAAATCAAAATATGAGGTTATCAATATTATTTTTATGGATAATAAACCTGAAAATATTTGCAATAATTTATGTTTGCATTTATGTTAATTCTTTTACTCAAATCCTAAAAATGAGAAATTTTAATAATATATTGTTAACAGGAGTGAACTAAAAAGTCAAACATATTAAAAATCTAAAATGTCACAATTGTATAAAAATTTTACAAAACTTTAGTTTTGCCTAATCTAAGATTATAGCCACTTAAAGTTCAGGATGAGTGTATTTTAATGGTCCAATGCTAGTTTATCTTAAACAACTATTAAGGTATTTATACTTTCTTTTTATAGCAATGTTTCAACTCATTACCAACTAATGACTTGAAATTAAAAATTTTTCATTTAACTATCATGTAAGTTATTCATCATTAAAATATAAGCACATAGAATATTGTTATAAGATAATGGAGTGAGGATTTTATGTGTTGGTCTACTTTTGTAGTGAAAATTGAAACTCTAACCCGCTCTCACGAATTATCAATTTATGGTAATAGACTATATAATTAAATAATATTGAGAAACAATACATTATATTGGAACAATTATGTAATATAATGACATAACTATAATTCATCTCGAAGTAAAATAATGACAATGCATAATATATTACAGTTTATTATTTATGATATTAAGACAATAAGCTTATAGGTGTATAGGGATTATAGGATTATGTAGAGGAGGAATGATAAAAGGTTTTATATCGAATGATTTGATGTCATCTCCAGCTATAGCCTCTTTGATAGCAATGGCTAAATAACAAAATTAATTCAATTAGTAAAATATTTTGAAATAAGATCTAAATTTTAACAAGCATACGCAGCAATAAAAACTATTGTTGAATATAGCAAAATTAGTAAAAGAAATAAACTTTTAGATTTGCATGAAAAAAATTGAAGATACCTCTTCACGTAACATATTTCCTATATGGTCCACTTTTAGTAGAACTTGGTGTTATTTATCATTAGTTTTAATATCAAAACTATAATAATGCTAGATCATATGCTATTTCAAATACTATAAACAAACAAATAATAATTATTACTAACATAAGATTTTTGCCAACTCTTCTAATGCTGAAGATAATATTGGAGCAAGCTCATCAGACACTACCGGGAAAAATTGTATTGTCATTAAGAGGAGAAGTTGTCTTAGAAACATTATGGGCCAACACTTGATTATTTGGAAAAAAAATTTATAATATTGATGTAATATATCTTGATGGATGAATTGTTTATCACTAAAGTAAGTTGCTTTAAAGATTAGGAATAATTAAACATTATACATAAAGTTTTAGTTGTTTGAAACAGACTATGGTCGTCTAGAAACTGAAATCTTTATTATATATTGTAACTTTCTTTGTTTGCAATAACATATCTCATGATAGAAGACAAATGTATATAAATTAAATAAAGAATTATAACCTTATACACTATGCTTGTTATATTTATTAATTAAATATTTTATAGAAATAATGCCATCTTTTAACATAATGCTTATACTTTATGTAACAATCTAAGATTGTTGTATGGTAAGTTGAAAAAAAATCTATTCCATATCCTTCAAGTGCATAAATATAATTGAGAGAGGAATAAGCATCTCTATTGTAAATTGGCTAATATCCGTTAGTCATTCAATACTTTATGCTCTTTTTGTGATCAATTACACGAGGCATGGTTCTAAACTCCACACAGAGAAATCTTATTTGAAAATAGAACCAACTTAATTTTTTTGACGATCAATTTTCTTGTAATTTTTGAAAATCTAAACATGGTGCAAACATTCTCACTATTAGAAATTATGATTTGAATAATATCTAGTTCACCTTCTCCAAGAACCTAGTTGATGATCCTCTTCGTACAAGTTAAAAATATCAAAATGCGGATGAAATTATTGTCAATTTGATTTATTGGAGATGTTTGTTCATTATTTTATATCAAAAGAATAAAACATTTTAATAAACATCAAGTATATCAAGATAATTTGAGTCAAAATATGATGTTATCATGATTTTAAACAAGCATGGTAAAGTTAGAAATATTTGTAAAAAAATATCTTTCATTTTGTGTTAATTTGTTTCACTCATGCTAAATAACTTAGATGAATTTTAATAATCAATTGTATAAATGTGTGAACTAAAAAGTCAAACATAATCAAAATCTAAGACGACAAATTTGATATTTTATTAAAATATCTTAAATATTTGTTTTGCCAACATTGACATTACAATCACTTAAATTTTAAGATGAACAAATTGTAATGCTCTAAGATTATTTCATTATAGGTAACTTATAATGTATTGAGAGTTTCTTTTTATAGAAATGTTTCGACTTGGTAAATGCTAGTGACTTGAATTGAGAATTCATTCATTTAACCAGTGACTACATTATTCATTATCAAAACCTAGTAGCTAATAATATAATTGTACTTTAATAGAGTTAGTGTTATGTACATTGGTTTGCCTTTGTAGAAGAAATTGAAAATCTACCCCTATTACAAGAATTGCACATTTACAATAATAAACTATATAAATGAATAATATCGAAAAAAATATCCATTTTGTTGGAAAATTTCAGCAACATAATGATATAACTTGATTTCATGTGGTAATAGTGATGTCAAAACTTCTTTTCTTATAAACTTAGATGTTTCTATTTCTAGAAATTGAAAGAGAGCATTCTTTAATATAATAATACTAGTCATGATTATGGTTAATCTATAACTGCTCAAAATTTATATTTATAATTTCATTTGAGTTATTTTTTCCTCAAGTTGACATTTAACCATATCAATTTTATCTATAGTATTAGAGACTTTAATTTTATCATTTTTTATTCATCGCATATTATGAAAATGATAATGCATAATGCATTAAAATTTATTTTTTATGATATTAGAAAAATTAGTTCAAGGAGATTTATGGTATACTGGATTATAAAGGGGAGGTATGATTAAAGGTTTAATATCAACAAATCCGATCTCATCCCTAACTATCGCCTCTTTCAATGCAATGGCTAAAAAATAAAAGTAATTTATGTTAGTAAAATATTTTGAAAGAAGATCTAAATTTTAATATACATATGATATTATCTAAAATGTTGAATAATATAGCATAATTAGTTTAAAAAAACCCTATCTTGATTGCATTAAAAAAAACTAGGCAAATTTTCACAAACCACTTATTTTTATGGTCCACATTGAAGTGAACTTGGTGTTATTAAACATAAGTTTTAATATCGAAACATGCATAATGCATGACCATATATTCTTTCGAATATCCTAAGTGAAACTATATTATTACTAATATAAGATCTTAGCCAACTATTCTAATTCTCAAGAAGATGTTGGAGCAATTACTTTATATGTTAGGGCAAAACATTGCACTGTCATTAAAAGAAGGAAGATCATTAGGCCAATAAGAAGTTGTCTTCGAAATGTGATGGACTAACATTTCATTATTCGTAAAAATAATAAATTTTGTATTATTGAAGTAATGTGTAGATGGATGAATTATTCATCACAAGAGTGAGGTAATATAAAGATTAGGGTCAATTGAATTTTATGCATGAGCCTATATTATTTTAACACTTTTCATGGAAACTAAAATCTTCATTGTATATAGCAACTTCCGTAGTATCTAATAATTTATAAAATGGAAGAAGTGAAATGTATAAAAGTTGAATAAATAATCGTAACATCATACAATTTATAAACTATGCTTGTTATATCTATAAAGTAAATATTTTATAAGAATATTATCATCTTTTGACATGATACTTATAGTTTATATAACACTATTAAGATTTAAATTTTAAAAAAATTATTTTCATAACTTTCAAGTACATAAAAGTAACTAAGATATGAATTAAAGTTTACTTTGTGAATTACTAATTAATACCTTAGTAGTTTAATATGTTATGCTCTACATGAGATGAAGTATATAAAGCATTGTGTAAAACTCTCCACGCGTTGAATTCTTATTTGAAAAGAGACCCAACTTAATTTTTTATGTTGTCAATTTAGTATTCTTGTAATATGTCAAAATCTAAATGTGGATTGAAAATTCTCACTATTATAATTTTATATCTAAATAATATCTTGTTCACCTTGTTTAGGAATATAATTGATGATCCTCTTCGTATAAGTAAAAAATATAAAAATACTGATGAATTGATTATCAAGTGGACTTGTTTGAGTCCTTTATTTATTATCTTATATCAGAAGAATAATATTTTATAATAAACATCTATTATCTCATGATAATTTAAATCAAAATATGAAGTTATCAATATTGTATTTATGGATAATAAACCAAAAAATATTTGCAATTATTTATCTTTGCTTTTATGTTAATTCTTTTCCTCAAATCCTAAAAAAGTTAAATTTTAATAATGTATTGTTAAAATGAGTGAACTAAAAAATCAAACATATTAAAAATTGAAAATGTAATAATTATATAAAAATTTTATAAAACTTTAGTTTTGCCTACTCTAAGATTATAATCACTTAAAAGTTCAGGATGAGTGCATTTTAATGGTCCATGCTAGTTTCAACTCATTACCAACTAATGACTTGAAATTAAAATTTTTTTATTTAACTATCATGTAAGTTATTCATCAATAAAATATTAGAGCTTAGAATATTGTTATAATATAATGGAGTGAGGATTTTGTGTGTTGGTCTACTTTTGTAGTGGAAATTGGAACTCTAACCCGCTCTCACGAATTGTCAATTTATGACAATAAATTATATAATTAAATAATATTAAGAAACAATACATTATATTGGAATAATTATGTAATATTATAACATAACTATATTTTATGTGGTATTAGTTATATCCAACCTTCTTTTCAAGAAGACATAAAACCGATTGTTATAATAATGCTTTTCATTGATAAAAGTTAATAATTAAAATTTCATTTGGGTTGTCTTTTCTACAAGCTCACATTTAACCATTTAAATTTTATCGATAATATTTGAGAGACATATATTTTAATATTTTTTAGTTTATATTGAAGTAAAATAATGACAACGCATAATGCATTATAGTTTATTGTTTATGATATTAAAACAATGAGCTTATAGGTGTATAGGGACTACAAGATTATGTAGAGGAGGAATGATAAAAGATTTTATATCGAATGATTTGATTTCATCTCTAACTATAGAATCTTTGATAGCAATGGCTAAAGAACAAAATTAATTCAATTAGTAAAATATTTTGAAACAAGATCTATATTTTAAAAATATGCGAAGCAATAAAAACTATTGTCGAATATAGCAAAATTAGTAAAAGAAACAAGCTTTTAGATTTGAATGAAAAGAATTGAACATAACTCTTCACTAACATATTTCCTATATGGTCAACATTTAGTAGAACTTGGAGTTATTTATCATTTATTTTAATATCAAAACTACAATAATGCTGGATCATACGCTTTCAAATACTATAAACAAATAAATTATTATTATTATTGACCTAAGATTTTTGCTAACTCTTCTAATGCTGAAGATGATGTTGGAGCAAGCTCATTAGATTGTACCGAGAAAAATTGCATTATCGTTAAGAAGAGGAGGAAGACCATCAGGCTAATGAGAAGTTGTCTTAGAAATATGATGGGCCAACACTTGATTATTTATAAAAAAATTTATAATATTGAAGTAATATATCTTGATGGATGAATTTTTCATCACAAGAGTGAGTTTCTTTAAAGATTAGGATCAATTATATGTTATGCATAAGGTTTTAGTTTTTTGAAACTAACCATTGTCGTCTAAAAACTAAAATCTTAATTGTATTTTGTAACTTTCTTTGTATGCAATAACATATCTCATAGTAGAAGGGAAATAAATATAAATTAAATAAAAAATTATGACCTTATACACTATGCTTGTTATATTTATTAATTAAATATTTTATAGAAATAATGTCATCTTTTAACATAATGCTTATACTTTATGTAACAATCTAAGATTGTTGTTTGGTAAAATAAAAAAAATCTATTACATATCTTTCAAGTGCATAAATATAATTGAGATAGTATTAAGCATCTCTTTTGTAAATTGGCTAGTAATCCTTTAGTCATCAAATACTTTATGCTCTTTTTGCGATCAATTACACGAGGCACGGTTCTAAACTCCACACATAGAAATCTTATTTGAAAATAGAACCAACTTAATTTTTTTAACGATCAACTTTCTTGTAATTTCTGAAAAATCTAAACATAGTGCAAAAATTCTCACTCTTAGAAATTATGATTTGAATAATATCTACTTCACCTTCTTCATGAACAGAGTTGATGATCTTATTCGTACAAGTTACAAATATCAAAATATGGATGAAATTATTTTAATTTGACTTATTCGAGATGTTTTTCATTATTATCAATTTTGTGTTAATTTATTTCCCTCATGCTAAATAACAAAGATGAATTTTAATAATCAATTGTATAAAAGTGTGAACTAAAAAGTCCAACATAATCAAAATCTAAGAAGACAAATTTGATATTTTATTAAAATATCTTAAATATTTGCTTTGCCAATATTAACATTACAATCACTTCAATTTCAAGATGAGCAAATTTTAATGCTCTAAGATTATTTTATTATAGCTAACTTATAATGTATTGAGAGTTTCTTTTTATAGAAATGTTTCGACTTGGTACATACTAGTGACTTGAACTGAGAATTTGTTCATTTAACTAGCAACTACGTTATTCATTATCAAAACCTAGAAGCTAATAATATAATTATACTTTAATAGAGTTAGTGTTATGTACATTGGTTTGTATTTGTAGAGAAAATTAAAAATCTACCCCTATTACAAAAATTGCACATTTATAATAATAAACTATATAATTGAATAATATCGAAAAAATATCTATCTTGTTGGAAAATTTCTGCAACATACTGATATAACTTGATTTCATGTGGTAATAGTGATGTCAAAACTTCTTTTCTTATAAACTTAGATATTTCTATTTCTAGAAATAGAAAGAGAGCATTCTTTGATATAATAATACTTGTCATGATTATGGACAATCTATAACTGCTCAAAATTGATATTTATAATTTCATTTGGGTCATTTTTTCCTCAAGTTGACATCTAACCATATCAATTTTGTTGATAGTATTAGAGACTTTTATTTTATCATTTTTGTTTCATCACATATTATGATAATGATAATGAATAATGCATTAAAATTTATTTTTTATGATATTAGAAAAAATTAGCTCAAGACGATGTAAGGTATACTGGATTATAAAGGGAAGATCTAACTTTTAATAATCATATTATATTATCTAAAATATTGAATAATATCGCATAATTAGTTTTAAAAAAAAGCTACCTTGATGGAATTAAAAAAATAGATAAATTTTCACAAACCACTTATTTTTATGGTCCACATTGAGTTGTACTTAGTGTTATTAATCATAAGTTTTAACATCGAAACAAGCATAATACATTATTGTATATTATTCCAAATATCTTAAGCAAGTGAAACTATATTTTTACTAATATAAGATTTTAGCCAACTATTTTACGTTTATTATCCAAAAATATAATATTGATAACATCATATTTTGATTTAAATTATCATGAGATAATAGAGGTTTATTATAAAATATTATTCTTCTGATAAAAAATAATCAACAATGGACTCGAACAAGTTGACAATCAATACATATGTACTTTAATATTTTTAAATTGTACGAAGAGGATCATCAACTATATTCCTGAACAAGGTGAACAAGATATTATTCAAATATAAAATTGTAATAGCGAGAATGTTTAATCCACATTTAGATTTTTACAATTACAAGAATACTAAATTGACAATATAAAAAAATTAAGTTGGATCTCTTTTCAAATAAGGATTCTATGCGTGAAGAGTTTTACACCATACTTTATATACTTTATCTTGAAATATATATAGCATAACATATTAAACTACTAAAGTATTAATTAGTAATTCATAAAGTAAACTTTAATTCCTCTCTTAGTTACTTTTATGCACTTGAAAGATATGAAATATTTTTTTTTAAATTTAAATCTTAATAGTGTTATATAAATTATAAGTAATACTCAAGTTGTGGAGCCAATACATATAATTTGGACTAGTGAGGCAGTTGACATCAAATATACCTCATAAGGGATTTGAAAGCGATAATTTCTAAAATTAAAGTTGTAGTAGAAATAAATAATATGCAGATTTTGTAAAAAATAAACAATCAAGATATGGACTTCTATCTTCATATACTCCCACTATTTTACTGACAAGTCACGTGGCAGCGTCAGCACATGAAACGAAAGTTTTCGGCGGACTTCTAATGGGGATCAGAATCCAATCAGCATCTTAGTGTAACCTCGAGAGACTCGACCAATCACACTAAGCTCGAAAGGTAAGCAATTATTATCGATCATAACTCCTTATGATTCCTATCCTGTTCGGCCTCCGAATCACCATGGTCTCGAGGGACTCGACCAACCATGATGTTCGGTTAAGTCAACACCATCGTTATAAGATGAGTCTGATTTGATGATATAACCTCGAGGGACTCAACCAAGCATACCATATCTTCAGGTCACCGATGACGTCTCTATATCATAGGCAAGATAGCGAATTGCAATGTAGGTGAGCGTCGAGGGACTTGACCAACTCAACCTACACCGAAAATTGATCCCTACCTATAATAATGGAAGGCCACGTTGGTCAATCTAATTACCTCACGTTTACCGACTTAATATTATCAAGAAAGGGGTTTCTATGATTTGGTCTCCTAATATAACATGTCACATATATATATTTAATATATATCTACATCGCATGCAAATATATATATATATATATATACATATCTATTAAGTGTATAAGCAATCACACAAGATGATCATGGACCACAACCTAATGTGATCAGGCCCTAGCCAATGGGCCTAATCACTTACATCAACATTTATGTGTGCAATGGTGCATCGCTATGCCCTATTATTGTCCATCTCGTCCTCTTTGGTTCTATCGACATCTCGACACATCTCCATGCATCACGATCGTCCGTATCGTGGGTCCCGCTATCATTTCCACACTCTCGTTGCACCTTCTTGTATGATTATAACTTAATTATAGGCATGCAGGCCTGATAATAAACGAGAAATATAATAGAGGCTCGCAGGCCCCAATAATAATAATCACAAGTACACACATCACATGATCCATGATCATTCGTCCACACATCATACATTATCTATATAAATCATCATCATGTAGGACTACTATATAATAAATAAAAAATCAATTAAATATTTTAATATATTAATATTTTTTAAAATCATGGACATGTAAGGAATTTTTTAAATTCTGAGGGATATTTTTGTAATTTAGATAAAAGGACAAAATTAGAATTTCTCAAATTCTAAGGGGGTAAAACTATCTTTTGCCTAGAAAACCCTAAGCCCCTTTCTTCCTTTCCCCTATTGCTGCTACCACCACCCTCTTGCTAGTGGCGAGCTGTGCGGCGGGGGGCGGGGCGCTGCCCCAATTTACGGGCGGCTCGTTCGCGAGCGGCGACTCCCCTGTGGTTGGGCGCCTCCACGGGCTATTCTACCTATGGGGCCTGCTCCCATAGCCGTCGTCTGTGTGGGCGATTGCCCCTGCGGTCGGCGCTGCAGGCGACGGTGGCTTTGCTCTGGGCGGTTATTGTGCAAGCGGCGGCCCGTGGGTAAAGCACGCTATGCGCACCACCAAGCGGTTCTTCCGCAGCGACCAGACCCCTTACGATCGCGAACTGCAGACAAAGCAATAGTTGCTGTGTGCAGGCGGCCTACTTTCTGGCGATGTCTGCCCTTACGGGCGTAGTGGCCATAGGCAGCGCTTGTGGGTGGGGCGCCCACGGGCTGCCAGCCCCGTTGGCCATCAGCTTGCTGCATGTAGGCCGTCGGCCAGCTGCTACAAGCATAGCGCCTATGCAAGCGCCGACGTTGTGCTGCTTGCCTACGGCTATCGCTACTGGCGGCTGCATATACGTAGATCGAGGGCATCAACTGTTGCTGCCCTTCCTCAATTTTTCATCAATGATTTTGACATCAAAAGTTTCTCCAAAACACAACACACGTAATTCAAAACCAATCTTTTGCATGAACAACCTAACTCCGATACAATTGTTGGGAAATCTTTGGAGGTGACATCACATGCGCAGTGAAAGAATAGAAAATAAAATCCTTAATTTCTCAAAGATTTGTTCGTCGTCATGGAAAATTAGTGTGTAAATTTGTAAAATAAAAAACTACATATAGTAAAGATTGTGTTACCTAGGGAGATCATATATCTCTCAATCCTTGTAGATCTCTAGGAGAGAGTGTAGGAGGTCAAGTGCCCTCCTCTCTAGCGGTGATCCACACAACAGGGTTGCGACGATGCTCCTCAAAACTACAGGTCTGCTCTGAGGTGGAGAGGGGGAGAAGAATAGGAGAGGCAAGCAAAGACTCTAGCTTATGAACTACCGAATCCCTCTTATTTATCGAGGTCCCCTATCAACTTAACCCTAATGGATCCTCCTCTATTGGGTATTGGATCTCCATCCAACTACCCAAGCCTCTTAGATTAGTGGATCTCCATCCAATAATCTCTCATGGGCTTTTATTGGATCTCATCTATGGGATCCAATAATTCAGGGGCTTATTGGATATCTAATAAGATAGGGGCTCTGGTGCATATCTCATATTCGAACCTCTACTCATCGCAACGCCAACCATATGTGTGTGACCCTCTAGGCCCAATATCAAGCTGGTCGTTAGTCATACCTATCGGAGCTCCTTCTAGCTCAATGAATTATTATCTTCATAATAATTCACTCGACTCATCGACTATGGGCGTACTAGGCCACTACGTTACAGTCCCTAGACGATACAAGGGAATCCAATCCATTGGACCTGTTTGTCCTCAGTTACCACATATAGTCCCTTATCCTTCTAATATCCTAAAGACCATATACCGGGTATGGTGCTATCAAACCCATACGGTTTCTTCTTGAGTCTTGTTCTAATCGGATTCTCTTGGATAATTCTTTCTCTCTCAATCCAAATGACCCTGGCTAGGGATTCGTCTGATCAAGAGCACATGAGATATTCCTCTCATGACACCGAGAGTGGATGATCATCTATTGACACTCAATAGCCCTCATAAGGTTGATTAATACTCCCGATGACCGGTTGTACTAGATGTGAGACATCCAAACCTATAAGTTCGGTATCAAAGAATAGAGCACTCATACAGGACATCCTTGGTGTCTCAAGTCTAAGGACCAGATAGACCACTGGGACTATGGAATCACTATCTGATAATAAGGTATCATCAACTATCCAGCATTCCGTAAGTGGATCAATCAGTGAACTCATTCTTTAATAAACACCTGTACTGTATCCCTAGTGTCCCCACACGAGTAGCTATGAGACTAGTTGCATCCATCATATGGATGGGTATATAGCACACCAGTCTATCCAGTTTTCTCGATATCCTTCTCGAGTAACCTATGACCAAGATTATTTAGTATCTATGTTTAAAGGTGAATAGGTCTCATTATTATGATCTCATCACGATCCAATTCTCATTGCACAGATCTAAGTACATTACAATATATATATATATATATATATATATATATATATATATATATATGCAATAAGCAATATAAAGCAATAAATGCTAAAATATAATAAGCAAAATGACTACGTGTCAAGTCACACATGTCATCACTCAAGTGATTGACTTATTGGGCACCTATAACTAGAAGTGGCACCATCAAGGGTGGC
The DNA here is from genome assembly GCA_900464855.2 of Musa schizocarpa. Classification (NCBI taxonomy): domain Eukaryota; kingdom Viridiplantae; phylum Streptophyta; class Magnoliopsida; order Zingiberales; family Musaceae; genus Musa; species Musa schizocarpa. Next base: position 27,954,462 of record LS990915.1, read on the forward strand.
GATGGTGTTATGATCAAGAGCACTAAGATTGGGGGGGGGGGGTGAATTAGTGCAACGGAAAACTTTCGACAATTAAAACGATGTTCGTACGATGAAGGCGTTTTCGATGAAAACCATTTCGAAAAGTTCTTCAACTTAAGATCAAACAAAAGTAGAGTTGAAGTAAAGCAACAAAAGTATAGCAGAATGTAAATACAAACCGAGATTTAGAGTGGTTCTATCAATCTTGACCTACATCCACTTTTGGCTTCCACCTCCGATGAGGTCACCGACGTCCACTAAAGGCCTTCCTTCAATAGGCGAAGGCCAACCACCCTTTTATAGCTTTACTCCTTTTGACAGGCTTAGGAGACAATCCTTACATATTTCCACTCCTCTCTTGAATGATCAAAACTTAGAAGGAAAGTGGGAGAAGAACTTTTAGCCTTTTACAACACTTTTAAGCTCTCAAATTCTCAGAATAAATGCAAGATTTCGGTTCCCTTTCATGCAGGAAAGGATGGGGTTTATATAGGCCTCAATATGTTTGAATTTGGAGCTCAAAAGTGTCATCTCTTGGTTTTCCGAGGTCCTGGTGGTACTACCGCCGTAACTGAGTGGTACTATTGCCTGACATCGCTCGGAGACTGAGTTCAGGCAGTACCACCGCTTGAAAGGGGCGATACCATCGCCTGACTTCACTCGGAGGTCAAGCTCAGGCGATACCACCGCCCAGAATTCCTAGGAGACTAAGCTTCTAGGCGGTGCCACCGCCGGCCAAGAATTCTGAGTCCGAATGGGCTGATCCATTCGGCCCAATTTAGGTCTGTCAAGGGCCCAATTGCCCCTAGATTAAGTTAATGGGATTAGCTCCCATTCCTAACTTAATCTTCATGCTAACTATGACATTTAAGATACTAATACTACAACTCGTGTTCTGGTGCATCAATCGCTTCTTCCAGCGAGCTTCCGACGAACTTCTGGCGAACATTTGGTAAACCCTCGGCGATGCTCCGGCAGACTTCTGGCAAACTCCTAGACTTGCGATGATCCTCTTGGCGAGTTTCGATAAGCTTCTTTGGCAAGCTCTTAGACTTCTCGGATTTGTTCCCGCAGAACCTCCGACGACCGTCCGGACTTCCGTCAAACTCTCAAACCCCCAACATGATCATGGTCTTGACTCTAGTGCAACACCTGCTGCATATCTTACTGCCATCGTAGTTAATCCTGCACACTTATCTCAATATATGGATTAGATAACCAAATGATAATTGACTTCATCATCAAAATCCGAGATTCAACAATCTCCCCTTTTTTGATAATGACAATCAATTGATAATTGAGTTAACCTTAACTCCCCCTATCTATATGCTATACTTGAGATAAGACATTCTTGAATTCAAAGCCTTTGAATTCAAGAGACATATTGATAAATTAAGTTTGTTTAACCTTATCAATATTCCCATCATGATGTATCTCTCTGAAAATGATGTCAAGGCTTGACATCCATTTTCAAGTCTTACATTTCAAATATGAAAGATAGCAATCGTAGCAATTCATCATATGGTAAGATTTCAACATATAAAATTATGATGTAAGCTCTTGATATCTTAACATAATGTAAACATCTCAATTGTTTAGCAATCATAGCATTTCATCACATGGCAAGATATCAACATTGTAAAATTACAATGTAAGCTCTAGATATTTTTTTATTAATGCAATCATTTCAAGTGTTTAGCAATTAATTTGCCACATATTTTAAGATATTAATATCGTAAAATTACGATGCAAGCTTTTGATATCTTAACATAATGTAAATTTGGCAATCATAGCAATTATAGCAATTCTATCATCAATTTACCATATATTTTAAGATATCAATATCGTAAAATTACGATGCAAACTTTTGATATCTTAACATAATACAAATTTGGCAATCATAGCAATTCTATCATCAATTTACCATATATTTTAAGATATCAATATCATAAAATTATGATACAAGCATTTGATATCTTAACATAATGCAAATTTGGCAATCATAGCAATTATAGCAATTCTATCATCAATTTACCATATATTTTAAGATATCAATATCATAAAATTACAATGCAAGCTTTTGATATCTTAACATAATGGAAATATGGCAATTATTGCAATTCTATCATCAATTTACCACATATTTCTCCTCCTTTGTCATCAACAAAAAGGAGAACAATTCAAGCATATTTCAAGCATAAGTGTGATAATGATTCATGTCATAAAAAGGTTCATGTCATTTTTCAATAATGAGTGATAGGATACCAATTATACGAACTTTTTAAGCAAATATGACATGGAGATAGCTTTCATTACTTCTTCCTTTTTATTTGTCATTAACTTTTGCATGAAGGAGAAAAGTCATTGTGAGCTTACTTAAATGAAGTAAAAAAATGATTAGAGATTAAATCATGCTTCATTTTTACAAGGATCAAGATATGCATGTGAATTAAATTCTTGCATGTATTCAAAAAAAAAATCTTCCTTTATCAAGAAGGAATCATTTCATCAAATCAATTTCACGAAAAAATATTTTTCACAAGATAAATCTATGAGAGATGCATTTGTTAATCGATTTCATATGTCAAAAATCAATGATATGAAACAAACTCGATGTGACATAGGCTTATGAAAGCTACATTAAGTCTGAAAGAGAAATAATAAATCGTTATTTGTTAGGATCAAGAAAGTCCGAAAGTGAAATTTAACACTTCATGTATTCAGACAAGGTTTTGCTATAGATTTTCAAACACAATCATGAAGGTAAAACATGCTCATCATCATAGAATTTTTACATCTAAAACACATAATTTCCAACATGCTATTAAGGCATGTAATCGTGTAAAATTCTCATTATAGCATTACGTGATTGATTATTGAATCAAGAAAGTCCAAAAAATAAATTTAATAAGTTTATGCATTCGGACACATCAACATTCCTAATTCTCTTCTAATAAAATCAAATTGTTCTTCACTTAAAGGCTTTGTAAAAATATTAGCTAGTTGATGTTTAGCATCAATGAACTCTATAATTACATCATGATTAGTAACATGATCTCGTAAGTGATGCCTAATATCAATATGTTTTATTCTCGAGTGTTGAATGGGATTTTTTGTTAAACATATTGCACTTGTGCTATCATATTTGATGGGAATACTTTTAAGATGAACTTTATAATATTCTAAGGTGTTTTTCATCCACACAACTTGCGCACAGCATGCACTAGCTACAATATACTCAGATTCAGTTGTCGATAGTGCAATTGAGTTTTATTTCTTAGATGACCAGAAAACAAGAGCATGTCCAAAAAATTGACATGTTCCTGATGTGCTTTTTCTATCTAGTCTACACCCAACAAAATCTGCATCAGCATAAGCAATTAACTCAAAATTCTTGGTTTTTGGATACCATAATCCTAGATTTGTGGTACCATATCTAAGTATTCTTTTAACTGTTATGAGATGAGATATCTTAGGGTTCGATTGAAACCTAACACAAAGTCCTATACTGAACGTGATATCTGGTCTAGTTACTATGAGGTAAAGTAAACTTCCTATCATTCCCCTATAAGTTTTTTGATCGAAGCTTTCTCTACTTTCATTAATTTCTAACTTAGTGGAGGTGCTCATAGGAGTGTTGATAGCTTTTTAGCTATCCATATTAAATCTTTTTAACAAATTTAAAGCATATTTAGTTTGACTAATAAAGATGTCATTGCTTAGTTGTTTAATTTGTAAGCCTAAGAAGAAGGTTAATTCTCCCATCAAACTCATTTCAAATTCAAGGCTTATAGTTTTAGCAAAAAATTCATGAAGAGATTCATTCATAGAATTGAAGATAATATCATCAATATAAATCTGAACAATGAGAAAATTATTTTCAAAATTTTTGATAAACAATGTCGACCTTGCCTTTTGAGAAATTATTTTCAATAAGAAAAGAACTAAGTCTCTCATACCAAGCCCTTCGGGCTTGTTTTAAACCATAGAGAGCTTTAGTTAATATCCATTTGAAACATAAACTTCTTCAGAAATAAAGCCATTAAGAAAAGCACTTTTAATATCCATTTGAAACAACTTAAAATTATTATTACTAGCATAGGCAAGGAGCATCCTTATGGCTTCTAATCGAGCCACAGGAGTGAAGGTTTCTTCGTAATCGATACCTTCTTCTTGGTTGAAACCTTTGGCCACTAATCTAGCCTTGTTTCTAACCACAATACCATATTCATCTTGCTTGTTTCTAAAGACCCATTTAGTACTAATAACTAAATGGTCATTTGGCCTAGGAACAAGCTTCCACACCTCATTTCTCTCAAATTGATTTAACTCATCTTGCATTGCGATAATCCATGAATCATCTTTCATGGCTTTGTCAATACATTTAGGTTCAATTGGGGAGAGAAAAGTGGCGTTGACACAAAAATTTTTAAGAGAAGAACATGTTTGAACCCCCTTAGATGTGTCTCCTAAGATTAGCTCCTTAGGATGAGCATCTACATACTTTCAATCCTTGGGTAAGGATGTTTCGGAAGTGGATGCATCCAAGTTGCTAGTTCGAGAAGGGGTTTCAATTAAATTCAAAGAATCAAAATTAATATCATTATCAAAATCATTTTCTTGGTTTTGGAAATCTCATTGAAAACTGCTAGGAAAGCAATCAGCACTAAGAGGGGGGGTGAATTAGTGTAGCAGTAAAAATCACGTCGATTCTGAAATTTTCTCGTTCATTGAAAACCAATCTCGAAAATATGCTTGACTTGAAAGAGAGTTCATAAAAGTATTGAAAGTAGTAAGCAAGTAAAATGGTTTGTAATTTAAAGTAAATTGCTCGAAGGAAAAGCAAACCAGATTTTAGAGGGGTTCGGTCGTCGTGACCTACATCCACTTCGCCGATTCCTCTTCTGTCGAGGCCACCGGCATCCACTATAAGTCTTCTTTCAATGGGCAAAGACCAACTACCCTTTTAAACCCCTCTTCTCCTTTTCACAGGTTTAGGAGATAACCTTTTACAACCCTCTTTTATAAGGTATCCTCTCACACCTTCCTTAGAACTCTCTCTAAGCTTTGGGAAGAGGGAACTCAACTTTCTAAGGTTTATAACTTTAGAATCATAGGGTTTTGCTCAATATTTATTGCGAATCTGTGCAGGAATAATTGAGGTATTTATAGGTCCCAAATGGATTCAAATTTTGAGCCCAAAATTTAAACCCTCGAAATTTCAGGGTACGAGCAGTACCACCGCCTGCAATCTGACACTGGGCGATACCACCACCCAGTCTGGAGGTACCACCACCTAAAAGATTATGCTGAGCGGTACCACCACCCAGACTAGTGGTACCACCGCTTGACATAGTCTCGGAGATTGTGCCATGACAGTTTCACTTGTTTGGTCATTGTTTGGGCCTTTCTCGTAGCCCAACACAGCCCAAACTTAGACCAACTGACCACTAATTGGGTTGGCCCAATTTTAATCCTAGTTATGTGCTAAATATGAATTTTAAAGCATTTACTAAGCTAAAAAATATCCGTAAGTCTAGGTTTCTTCCGATGAGCTTCTTGCAATCTTTCAGTGAACTTCCGACGATCTCTCGGCAATGTTCCAGTGGACTCCCAGCAAACTCCTGGACTTCACAATGATCTTCTTGGTGAGGTCCAATGAGCTTCTCTGGCAAGCTCCAAGACTTCTCAGATGGTTCCTCCAAAACATCCGACGAACGTCCGGACTTCCGACGAACTCTCGAACTCCCAACGTAATCGTGTCCTTGACTCCGGGACTTCATTTTGCTTCATGCCTTGCTATCATAGTTAATCCTGCACATATAAAAACACAGTTCAATCTAGACAAATAATACTTAAGCATTAATCAAGTTGTTCGGCATGTCATTGGTCCCTCGACGCTTCGTCCGATTCTTTGGCGCATCGTCCTCTCTTGCGGCCTATTGCCCAATCGGCTAGTTGACTCCGCAACTTCAATATCCTTGGTGCAATATCCGCTCTTCTTGGCCTAATGCCCGAATCCATGGCCTGAAGCCTTCTGCCGATACGTCAACCAGTCCACCAACTCGACGTCTAATCTTTTGACATGTTTTCCTCTGGCACAACATGATTTTTCCTGCTTTAATTGTCTCATCCTGATCGAAGTATCCTATGCCATTTAAAACACAGATTAATACATAAACACTTATCGATTGGTTCCATCATCAAAATATGAGATTTAACAATCTTTCCCTTTTTTAAGATGACAACCAATCGATGACAGAGTTAATCCAAACTCCCCCCTATCAATATGTCATATTGATAGAAACTCTTGGATTCAAAAATCCAAGCTAACATGTCATGATCACATCATGCATGACATTAACATACTTCTCCCCCTTTGTCATCAACAAAAAGGAGAAGTTCTAACTATAATGTGTTTGAGATGTAAATTCACCTTATTGCATGAAAAACATAATATCAAGTTTTATCATCATGCAATTTGAAACTAAAAAATTTAGCAAGTGTTACATCATGCTTAGAACATTCAAGCTATCAAGTTGTAGATATGAAAGTTTTACAACATACAAGCTAGCAAATTTAAAGATATGCAAGTTGGCATATTTGCTTTTCTTTGTGATGTGCAAGATAGCATTTCTTGGTAATGTTCAAGATAGCAAGTTCTACATCATGCTAGCTAGCAAATTAAATATGTTTAAAAAAGTAACTCTTGCTTCTTGAAATATGTAAGTTGCAAGCTAGCAAATTTTTGCTTCCTTTGCAATGTTTGAGCTAGCAATTTTGCTTCCGTTGTAAAGTGCAAGTTAGCATATTTTGCATCTTGAGATAGACAAGATTGCACTTTTGGTATGCAAATTTATAGTATGCAAGCTATCAACTTTTACACATAAAAATTAGTAAAATTTTACATCTTTTGAGATGTGCAAGATGGACTATTTTGCCTCTTTTCGAAATGTGTAACTTGGCAAACATTGCTTCTCTTGAGATTTTCAAGATAGGACTTCTTGTTTCCTTTTTGAGATTAGCAAGCTAGCAAGTTTGCCTCTTTTCGAATTGTGCAAGCTAGTAAATTTGCTATCTAGCAAGTTTTGCTCCCCCTTTGTCATTGTCAAAAAGAAGGGAAGACTCTTTATATCAATTTATAAATCATGACAAAGGTAAATAGTATTGATAAAAATTCAAGTTATGAATGTTAAAACAATTATTTTATATTGAATATTCCATTATTGCATGCATTATTATCATAAGTTAAAGTATTGCATGCATAATGCCAAATCATCATGTATATAACATATTAAAATTATCATTACATGCATGATTCCAAATCATCGTTCTAGAGTAATATTTCAGAAAATGATTATTATTGATTTTCACATTATTTCAAAAAATTATAGTGTTGTATGTATTTTTCAAAACATTTCAAGTCATGCAAGCCATAAATACAAAGAAATCATGTCAACGAGGATAAGACCACTTGAATACCAAAAGACATAATTCATATAGTAAATTTTTTCTTTAAATAAAATACCAAAAAAAATTTGTAGGTGTACAAAGAAGAGATCTTGATTCAAAAAATCTCAAGTAATTCAAAGAAACCAAGATCATAATTCTAATAAAACTCATTCAAATTCAAATCGTCAAAATCATCAAAATCTTATCATAATAATCAAAATAATCATATTTTTCATAATAATCAAAATGGCATACATAGATTTATCATAATAATCATCAAGATCAATAAGATAGAGAAAAATATTTTTCAAGAAAAAATATTTTTCTCTTTTTAGTTGTTTCAATTCAAATGATTTTATTTCATTTATGCCAAATAAAAATATGTATCATGTTTAAAACCGAAAGTGCAAGATTTATTACGACAAAGATCAATAAGACACTTTTATTATGGTAAAAATCAATAATTCATAAATCGCAAGATTCATCATGCATAATTTCGAATTATAAAACCATTAAACATGATTTCAAATCAATATGCTCAAGTTTTTGTATGAAAACATACATCATATTTAAAACCGAAAATGTAACATTTCATCATGATAAAAATCGATAATCCATAAATTACTTAAAAATCATCATATATAATTTCGAAATTTATTAAGCATGATCATTATGCATGACATTAAAACATGGTTTCAAAATGTTTAATATTTTTATTACATAATTTCATCATTATGCATCATCGAAATTGATTTCATAAAGCATTTTCCGTCAAGATCATTTTATTTGTTGTAGTCATGCATTTTTCTTTTTTAGGTGAATCAACTTTTCATGCTTAGTTTTCTATAAAAAGCCATGCATCATCATTAAGCATGATATCATATTTTCAATCAAAATCATTTTGTTTGTTTGTCATAAAACATGTAATTATTATGATTATTTTTAAAATTACTAGCATGATAAGCATAATCTTAATTTGTTAGCATTTTCATTATATTATTTAAACAAATAATTTTTAAGAAAATTAATTCTATACTAAATAAAAAAGAAAATTCATCATGGAAAATATCATGTAATTTTAAAATAAATTAAGGGCATTTTGATTACCTCAACGTCGAAAGGCGTTAAGGCATAGTTTGCAACCTCACCTTTCTTAATTTTCTCCTCATCTTCAAAGGAGCTCGATTCTTCCCAATTTTTGTTCATCTTCTTGCGTTCAAAGCAAGTAGTTACGTTCTTTTTGTTCTTAAATTTTTGTTTCAATAACTTTTTAAATTTCTTAGTGAGTTCAAGTTCACCATCACTTGAGCTTATGCTCGAGTGGTCTTCAAATGTTCTATGTCCCAAATCCTTCCTGTTCTTTGGAAGGTAGTTTTGTTCATCTTGTTCATCATTTGCATTATGCACCATTTCATATGTCATCAATGAACCGATAAGTTCTTCAAATGGAAAAATATTTAAATCTTTTGTTTCTTATATTGTCGTTACTTTCGATTCCCAAGTTTTAGAAAGTGATCTTAAGATCTTGTTTACAAGTTCAAAATCCGAGAAACATTTTCCAAGAACTTTTAAACCATTGATGACATCCGTAAAACGGGTGTACATGTCAACAATGGTTTCACTTGGCTTCGTTTGAAAAAGCTCAAAATCATGCATTAAAAAATTTAATTTAGAATCTTTTATACTACTTGTGCATTCATGTGTGATTTCAAGAGTGCGCCAAATATCGAAAGTCGTTTCGCACAAAGAAACCAGATTAAATTCGTTTTTGACTAAAGCGCAAAATAAAGCATTCATAGCCTTTGATTTAGAGAAAAAGCCTTCTTCTCCAAATCATTCCAATAGATCATTGGAAGAGAAGACTTTCAAAATTCATTTTCAACAAGATTCCAAAGTTCAAAATCCATGGAAATAAGGAATATCCTCATTCGGGTCTTCCAATAGGTGTAGTCCGTCCCATTGAACATGGGCGGACGTGTAATAGAGTGGCCCTCTTGGTTTCTGGTGTATGTCATCTCTCTTGGGTTTTAATCCGATTGAGAGTTAACCCCGCTCTAATACCAATTGTTAGGATCAAGAGCACTAAGAGGGGGGGGGGGGGGGGGTTTGAATTAGTGCAGCGGAAAACTTTCGACGATTTAAAACGACATTCGTACGATAAAAACAATTTTGATACGAAAGCTGATTTGGAAAGTACTTCAACTTAAGATTAAACGAAAGTAGAGTTGAAGTAAAGTAATGGAGGCAGTTTGCAGTTTAAGATAGAGAGAAGAATATAAATGCAAACCGAGATTTAGAGTGGTTTGGTCAATCTTGACCTACATCCACTTTTAACTTCCTCCTCCGATGAGGTCACCGACGTCCACTAGAGGTCTTCCTTCAATAGATGAAGGCCAACCACCATTTTACAGCTTTACTCCTTTTGATGGGCTTTGGAGACAACCCTTACAGATTTTTCACTCCTCTTTTGAATGATCAAAACTTAGAAGAAAAGATGGAGAAGAACTTTTGGCCTTTACAATACTTTTGAGCTATAGAATTCACAGAATAAGATCAATATTTCGGTGCCCTTCCATGCAGGAAAGGGTGGGTTTTATATAGGCCCCAAACTGGTTTGAATTTGGAGCTCAAATATGTCATCTCTCGGATTTCCGAGGTCCTAGCGATACCACCGCTTGGTAGAGCTCGGAGACTAAGCTTATGCGGTACCACCACCCAACCTATCTCGGAGATCGAGCTCAGGTGGTACCACCGCCAGACAGGGGCGATTCCACCGCCAATATTCCTGGGAGACTAAGCTCCTAGGTAGTGCTACCACCGGCCAGGAATTCTAGTTCCGAATGGGCTGATCCATTTGGCCCAATTTAGGTCTATCAAGGGCCCAATTGAACCTAGATTAAGTAATGGGATCACCTCCCATTTCTAACTTAATCTATATGCTAACCATGATATTTAAGACATTAATACTGTAACTCATGCTTCGGTGCGTCAATCGCTTCTTTCGACGAGCTTCCGGTGAACTTCCGGCGAATATCCGACGATCCCTCGGCGATGCTCCGGCAGACTTCCGGCAAACTCCTGGACTTGCGATGATCTACTTGGCGAGTTCCGACGAGCTTCTTTCGAAAGCTCCTAGACTTCTTGGATTTGTTCTCGCAGAACCTCTGATGATCTTCCGGACATCCGTGGAACTCTCGAACCCCCAATGTAATCATAGTCTTGACTCCGGTGTAACTCCTACTGCATGTCTTACATCCATCGTATTTAATCCTATACATGCAAAACATTCTTCGATCTAGACAATTAATACTAAGCAATAATCAAGTTGTCCGACATGTCATTGGTCCCTCGACGCTTCATCTGATTCTTCGGCGCATCGTCCTCTCCTACGGCCTATTGCCCAATTAGCCAGTTGACTCTGCAACTCCGATATCCTTGGCACAATGTCCGCTCTTCTTGGTCTGATGCCCGAATCCATAGCCCAAAGCCTTCTGTCGACACGTCCACCGATCCACCGGCCCGACGTCCAATCTTCTGACATGTTCTTCCGGCCCAACATGATATTTCCTACTTTAATTGTCTCATCTTGATCGAAGCATCTTGCGTCACTCAAAACACAGATTAAAACATAAACACATATCAATTGGTTTCATCATCAAAATACGAGATTCAACAAGAAGCTCGTCGAAACTCACCAAAGAAGCTCGTCGTGAAGTCTAGGAGCTTGCTAGGAGTCTGCTGAAACATTGCCGAGAGATCGTCGGAAGTTCGTTGGAAGATCGCCAGAAGCTCGCCGGAAGAAACTAAGACCTAGGGACTTGTTTAGCTTAGTGTATGCCTTAAGTTTTGTAGTTAGCACATAATTGGATTTGGATTTGAGCCAACCTAATTAGGGGCCAGTTGGGCCCATGTAAGGACTGTGTTGGGCCCAATGAAATGCACAAACAGTGACCCAAGAAGTGACATCGTCATGACATAGTCCCCTAGTAGGGTGTCAGTCGATGGTACCGCTAGTCTGATCGGTGGTACTACCCAATGGTCGGTTGCCAGGTGGTGGTACCGCCTAGCGTAGTGTCAGATTGACAATGGCAATGGTACCGCCTAGCACAGGCGGTGGTACCACCGATACCCTGGAAACCCGGGATGAGATATTTTTAGGCTCCAAGTTTAAATCAACTTAAGACCTATAAATACCCCTTTCATCCCTGGTTAACTAACACAAGACTTAAGAGTAAAAATAGAAAGAAACGCTACTACAATCTTATGTGAGCTCCTCTTAAAAGTTCTAAATGTTAGAATAGTTTGAGAGAGGAGTAAGTGAGGGTGTAAGGGTTATCTCCTAAACCCGGTAAAAGGAGAATATAATTGTAAAAGGTGGTTGGTCTTCGCCTATTGAAGGAAGACTGGTAGTGGATGCCAGTGGCCTCGATGGAAGAGGAATTGACGGAGTGAATGTAGGTCACGACGACCGAACCGCTATAAAAATATAATTTGTGTTTCCTTTGAGTACTTTACTTTTACAACAAATTGTCTCTCATCTTTACTGTGCTTTTACTATGCCCATACTCGCATACGCTTTCAACTTTTTGAAATCGATTTTCAACATACAAAAGAATTTTCAGAACCGACATTTTTACCATTGCACTAATTCACCCCCACCCCTCCCTCTTAGTGCCGACTCTTTTCCTAACAGTTGGTATCAGAGCCTCGTTTTTCTCATTTAGTTTAACACCCAAAGAGAAATGGCTCTTTTCGGCTTTCAAGTAGATCACTCTCTCATTTGTCCTCTCTTATTCAATGGGACGGACTACATATATTGGAAAACTCGAATGAGAGTTTTCTTGCTTTCGTTGAATCTCGATTTATGGAATATTATCAAAAATAGATTTCAAAGGTCTTCTCTTCCAATAAACCATTGGAATGATTTGGAGAAGAAGACTTTTTCTTTAAATACGAGAGCTATGAACGCTCTATTTTGTGCTTTGGATAAAACTGAGTTTAATCGGGTTTCTACTACCAAAACGGCTTTCAAAATATGTCACACTCTCGAAATCACACACGAAGGCACGAGTAGAGTAAAAGATTCTGAAGTCAATCTTTTAATATACAATTTTGAATTATTTCATATGAAACCAAGTGAAACCATTGGAGACATATACACCAATTTTTCAGATGTCGTCAATGGTTTAAAAGCACTTGATAAAAGTTTTTCAGATTTGGAACTCGTTAATAAGATTTTACGATTACTTTCTAAAAATTGGGATTCGAAAATAACGGCAATATAAGAAATCTGGTTTGCATTTCCTTTGAGCACTTTACTTTTACAACAAACTGTCTCTCCTCTTTACTATGATTTTACTATGCCTACACTCGCATACGCTTTCCAGTTTCCGAAATCGGTTTTGAACGTACGAAAGAATTTTTAGAACCGACGTATTTACCGTTGCACTAATTCATCGCCCCCTCTTAGTGCCGACTCTTTCCCTAACAGCTTTGAGTGTCATGAGTAGGTATCAAGCGGATCTAGGCTTGGAGCACTAGAAAGCAATAAATTATATCCTTAAGTACTTAAGAAGGACTAATGATATTTTACTGGTATATGGAGGAAGCAGCCTTAGGGTTAAGGACTATATAGACTCGAGTTTCCAATCTGATATTGATGATAGTTAGTCTAATTCAAGGTATGTGTCCACCCTAAATGGAGGAATAATATGCTGGAAGAGTTCTAAGCAAGATACTACTATTGACTCGACCATAGAGGTAGAGTACATTGCTGCGGTAGAGGTAGCAAAGAAGGGAGTCTAGATGAAGAAGTTCATTACCAATCTAGGAGTTATATCGAGCAGCAAGGACTGATTCTCTTATATTGCAATAACAATAAGGTGATTGCTCAAGCAAAAAAACCCATGTCTCATAAAAAATCTTTGTATTTCTAAGGAAGTTCTACCTGATCAAAGAGATTATGACCTGAGGAGATACAGTAGTAGAAAGAGTTCCATCTGAAGATAACAACATAGATCCACTAATAAAGTCATTATTTCATAATGTCTTTGAGCGTTATAGGGGTTTGATGGGGATCAAGCATGTAGGTAATTGGCTTTAGGTCAAGTGGGAGATTACTAGTCATAGGTGCCCTACAAGCCAATCATGTGAGTGATAACATATATGACATGATACGTACTCTTTTTGCTAATTATTTATTTAGTATTTTTCTCACTTTATATTGCTTATTGTATGTATTATGATGTCCATGGATCTGTGCAATGAGAATCAGATCATGATGTTATCACAATAATTAGATCGATTCACCTTTAAACATAAACCCTAAATAATCTCGGTCATAGGTCACTCGAAAGGGATATCGAGATGATCGGATAGATTGGTGTGCTATATACCCATCCATATGATGGAGGCGACTGGTCTCATAGCTGCTCCTGCAAGGATACTAGGGATATCGTGCAATTGCTCATTGGAGAATAAGTTCACTGATTGATCTACTCACGGAATGTTGGATAGTTGATGATATCTCACTGTCAAATAGCGATTTCATTATCCCAATGGTGTATTTAGTCTTTAGACTTAAGATACTAAGGATATCCTATATGAGTACTTCACTCTTTAATACCAAACTTATATGCTTGGAAATTCTAGATCTAGCACAACTAGTCATCAAGAGTGACAACCAACCTTATGAGGGTTATTGAGTATCGATAGATGATCATCCTCTTTCGATATCATGAGAGAAATATCTCATGTGTTTTTGCTCAAGCAAATCCCTAGCCATGGTCATTTGAATTGAGAGAGAAAGAGTTATCTAGGAGAATTCGATTAGAGCGAGACTCGAGTAGATTTTGTATGGGCCTAACAGCATCATACCTGGTATACGATATCTAGGATATCAAATAGATGAATAACTATAGATACATAGTAATTATGGACGGATAGGTCTAATGGATTGGATTCCACCTGTATCCTATAGGGACTACGATATAATGACCTAGTACCTTCGCAATCGATGAGTCGAGTGAATTATTATAGAGATAATAATTCATTGAGCCAGAAGGAGTTTTGATAAGTATGACTCACAACCAACTCGATATTAAGCCTAAAGGGTCACGCACATATGGTAGGTGTTCAAACGAGTAGAGGTTCGGATATGAGATATTTACTTGAGCCCCTAAATTATTGAATCTTATAGATTATTGGGTAGAGACTAACTAATCTAAGTGGTTTGGATAGTTAGATGGAGATGTAGTACCTAATTGGGCATGATTCATTAGGGTTAAGTTACTCGGGGGCCTCTATAAATATGTGAGAACCAAAGAGCCATAGGCCATTTGGCTGTCACCTCCTATTCTCCTTTCTCTTCTCCTCCTCAACCAGTAGCTCATATTTGGGGCTTGTGGATAGCAAGAAGGGTCGGCCCCTTTTTTTTTGTGTGGTGCGCACAGCGAAGAGATTTGGGCAGTGATTTGAGGAGCGTCTTCGTAGCCCCTACCATGTGAATTACTACTGGAGAGAAGACAATTGACTTCCTTCATCTTGTCTCACAGATCTATAGGATTTCAAGGATATATGATCTCCCTAGATAACACACATCCCTTAATATATACATTTTTTGATTTCGTAGGTTTTTGCGCATGAGTCTTCGGTAAGAGACTATTTTTCTATAGAAATCTGAAATTTTTATTTTTAGTCTTCTAGTGCTCATGTGATATCAACAAAGGGAAGAGATGTAGAGAGAAACTAGAGTCACAACAGTAGATGGTAGGGGGGAGGGGCACTTTAAAAAAAAGTAAGGAAAGTTGACGACTTTTGTGGTGATGGAAAAGTATGTGACCATAATGGTAACACATATCAAATCTACATTAAAAGTATATTTTTAGCCATGAAAAAATTATAACTAATATGTTGTAGTGTAAAGTATAAATTATTATAATGTAAGGAATTGTTGTTTCTCACTCTTCATTATATATATATATATATATATATATATATATATATATATATATATATATATATATATATATATATATATATATATATATATATATAAAACAATTGGACTGTCAGATACGTACAAAACTTGGGATAAATAGAACTAATTGAAAATATATGAATACTTAAAGTAATGTATATGATACTTTATCATATCCAAACACTAAAATAATATGCTTACCTTGATTTTTATTGTTCAAAAATAATAATTAAATTATTTCAAAAACAAGTCGACGAGTAAATCAACCATATAAGCCCTAAAGAAAGAGTCAAATTTTGGTTTTAATCGTACAATAAAAACAAAATCTTTCCTTTTTATTTTATTTTATTTAAAGATATCAATCATGGTATCAAAACTTTAATATTTTCATTACAACATCAAGCAAGGTTTCATTGAACATAATTTTGAATGATTCTAATAGATATCTAAAATTTTTTTTAGTTTTAATTTATATGATTGACTTTATATTAGCATACTCAAATTTTGTTCTTATGTCAAAACCATACATCATGTTTGAAAAACAAAGACAAGGTTCATAAAAAAAATTATCAAGCCTTCCATACAAAAGTCATGCATCGTCATTGAAAGGCAATATGGAAATCATCAAAATACACATTCTTACTTCTCAAGCACATACATAAGATTAACCTTACTAGGTGTATAATCATTAGATTTATATATAACATTTTATTGCATTAACATAAAATTTCATTGTCATTTTCAAAATTACAAGCATGATCATATTTTTGTATTTTTATTTTTAAACATTTAATTTTTTAAGAAAATTAATTCAAAACTAAAAAAAAATGCATCATGAAAAGCATTATGTAATTTCAAAGTAAATTAGGGGGATTTCGATTACCTCATTATTGAAAGCGGTTAAGGCGTAGTTTGTCACCTTGCCTTTCTTGATTTTCTCCTCGTCTTCGGAGGAGCTCGATTCATCCCAATTTTTGTTCTTCTTGCATTCAAAGCAAGTAGTTCTGTTTTTTTTACTTTTTAATTTTTATTTTATTTGTAGTTTAAGTTCACCATCACTTGAGCTTATACTCAAGTGGTCTTCAAATGTTCTATGTCCCAAATCCTTCCTGTTCTTTGGAATGTGGTTTTGTTCATCATATGCATTATGCACCATTTCATATGTCATCAATGAACCGATAAGTTCTTCAAGTGAAAAAATATTTAAATCTTTTATTTCTTGTATTGCCATTACTTTCGATTCCCAAGTTTTAGAAAGTGATCTTAAGATTTTGTTTACAAGTTCAAAATCCGAGAAACATTTTTCAAAAGCTTTTAAACCATTGATGACATTCGTAAAATGGGTGTACATGTCAACAATGGTTTCACTTGGCTTCGTTCGAAAAAGCTCGAAATCATGCATTAAAAAATTTAATTTAGAATCTTTCATACTACTTGTGCATTCATGTGTGATTTCAAGAGTGCGCCAAATATCGAAAGTCGTTTTGCACAAAGAAAACCGATTAGATTTGTTTTTGTCTAAAGCGCAAAAATAAAGCATTCATAGCCTTTGCATTTAGAGAAAAAGCCTTCTTCTCCAAATCATTCCAATAGATCATTGGAAGAGAAGACTTTCAAAATCTATTTTCAACAAGAATCCAAAGTTCAAAATCCATGGAAATAAGGAATATCCTCGTTCGGGTCTTCCAATAGGTGTAGTCCGTCCCATTGAACATGGGCGGACGTGTAATAGAGTGGCCCTCTTGGTTTTTGGTGTATGTCATCTCTCTTGGGTTTTAATCCAATTGAGAGTTAACCCCGCTCTAATACTAATTGTTAGGATCAAGAGCACTAAGAGGGGGGGGTTGAATTAGTGCAGCGGAAAACTTTCGACGATTTAAAATGACATTCGTACGATAAAAACAATTTTGATATGAAAGCTGATTTGGAAAGTACTTCAACTTAAGATTAAACGAAAGTAGAGTTGAAGTAAAGTAATGGAGGCAGTTTGCAGTTTAAGATAGAGAGAAGAATGTAAATGCAAACCGAGATTTAGAGTGGTTTGGTCAATCTTGACCTACATCCACTTTTAGCTTCCTCCTCCAATGAGGTCACTGACGTCCATTAGAGGTCTTCCTTCCATAGGCGAAGGCCAACCACCCTTTTATAGCTTTACTCCTTATGATGGGCTTTGGAGACAACCCTTACAGATTTTTCACTCCTCTCTTAATGATCAAAACTTAGAAGAAAAGATGGAGAAGAACTTTTGGCCTTTACAATACTTTGGACCTCTAGAATTCACAGAATAAGATCAAGATTTCGGTGCCCTTTCATGCAGGAAAGGGTGGGGTTTATATCGGCCCCAAACTAGTTTGAATTTGGAGCTCAAATATGTCATCTCTTTGATTTCTGGGGTCCTAGCAGTACCACCGCTTGGTAGAGCTCGGAGACTGAGCTTAAGTGGTACCACCGCCCAGCCTATCTCGGAGAACGAGCTCAGGTGGTACCACCGCCTGACAGGGGCGGTTCCACCGCTAGTATTCCTGGGAGACTGAGCTCCTAGGCAGTGCCACCGTCGGCCAGGAATTCTAGATCCGAATGGGTTGATCCATTCTGCCCAATTTAGGTCTATCAAGGGCCCAATTGCCCCTAGATTAAGTTAATGGGATCACCTCCCATTTCTAACTTAATCTATATGCTAACTATGATATTTAAGACATTAATACTACAACTCATGCTCCGGTGCGTCAATCGTTTCTTTCGACGAGCTTCCGATGAACTTCCGGCGAACATCCGACGATCCCTCAGCGATGCTCTGGTAGACTTCCGGCAAACTCCTGGACTTGCGATGATCTACTTGACGAGTTTCGACGAGCTTCTTTGATAAGCTCCTAGACTTCTTGAATTTGTTCTCGTAGAACCTTTGATGATCATCCGGACTTCCATCGAACTCTCAAACCCCCAAAGTAATCATAGTCTTAACTCCGGCGCAACTCCTACAGCATGTCTTACTTCCATCGTAGTTAATCCTATACATGCAAAACATTCTTCGATCTAGACAATTAATACTAAGCAATAATCAAGTTGTCTAGCATGTCATTGGTCCCTCGATGCTTCGTTTGATTCTTCGGCGCATCGTCTTCTCCTACGGCCTATTGCCCAATTAGCCAGTTGACTCTGCAACTCTGATATCCTTGGCGCAATGTCCGCTCTTCTTGGTCTGATGCCCGAATCGACAGCCCAAAGCCTTATGTCAACACGTCCACCGATCCACCGGCCCGACGTCCAATCTTCTGACATGTTCTTCCGGCCCAACATGATTTTTTCTACTTTAATTGTCTCATCTTGATCGAAGCATCCTGCGTCACTCAAAACACAGATTAAAACATAAACACATATCAATTGGTTTCATCATCAAAATACAAGATTCAACAAGAAGCTCGTCGAAACTCGCCAAAGAAGATCGTCGTGAAATCTAGGATCTTGCTAGGAGTCTGCTGAAACATTGCCGAGAGATCATCAGAAGATCATCGAAAGATCACCAGAAGCTCGCCGGAAGAAATTAAGACCTAGGGACTTGTTTAGCTTAGTGTATGTCTTAAGTTTTGTAGTTAGCACATAATTGGGTTTGGATTTGAGCCAACCCAATTAGGGGCCAGTTGGGCCCATGTAAGGACTGTGTTAGGCCCAATGTAATGCCCAAATAGTGACCCAAGAAGTGACATCGTCATGACAAGTCCCCTAGTAGGGTGTCAATCGGTGGTATCGCTAGTCTGATCGGTGGTACTACCCAATGGTAGGTTGCCAGGTGGTGGTACCGCCGAGCATAGTGTTAGTGTCAGATTGACATTGGCAGTGGTACCGCCTAGCACAGGCGGTGGTACCACCTATACCAAGGAAACTCGGGATGAGATGTTTTTAGGATCCAAGTTTGAATCAACTTAAGGCCTATAAATACCCTTTTCATCCCTGGTTAACTAACACAAGACTTGAGAGTAAAAATAGAAAGAAACGCTGCTACAATCTTATGTGAGCTCCTCTCAAAAGTTCTAAGTGTTAGAATAGTTTGAGAGAGGAGTAAGTGGGGGTGTAAGGGTTATCTCCTAAACCCGGTAAAAGGAGAATCGAGTTGTAAAAGGTGGTTGGTCTTCGCCTATTGAAGGAAGACTAGTAGTGGATGTCAGTGGCCTCGATGGAAGAGGAATTGGCAGAGTGAATGTAGGTCACGACGACCGAACCACTATAAAAATATGATTTGTGTTTCCTTTGAGTACTCTACTTTTACAACAAACTGCCTCTCCTTTTTACTGTGCTTTTACTATGCCCATACTCGCATACGCTTTCAACTTTTCGAAGTCGATTTTCAACGTACAAAAGAATTTTCAGAACCGACAATTTTACAGTTGCACTAATTCACCCCTCCCTCTTAGTGCCGACTCTTTTCCTAACAGTTGGTATCGAAGCCTCGTTTTTCTCATTTGGTTTAACACCCAAAGAGAAATGGCTCTTTTCGGCTTTCAAGTGGATCACTCTCTCATTTGTCAGCTCTTGTTCAATGGGACGGACTACATATATTGGAAAACTCGAATGAGAGTTTTCTTGCTTTCGTTGAATCTCGATTTATGGAATATTATCAAAAATAGATTTCAAAGGTCTTCTCTTCCAATAAACCATTGGAATGATTTGGAGAAGAAGACTTTTTCTTTAAATACGAGAGCTAAGAACGCTCTATTTTGCACATAGGATAAAACTGAGTTTAATCGGGTTTCTACAACCAAAACGACTTTCAAAATATATCATACTCTCGAAATCACACACGAAGGCACGAGTAGAGTAAAAGATTCTGAAGTCAATCTTTTAATACACAATTTTGAATTATTTCATATGAAACCAAGCGAAACCATTGGAGACAGGTACACCAGTTTTTCAGATATCGTCAATGGTTTAAAAGCACTTGATAAAAGTTTTTCAGATTTTGAACTCGTTAATAAGATTTTACGATCGCTTTCTAAAAATTGGGATTCGAAAATAACGGCAATATAAGAAATCTGGTTTGCATTTCCTTTAAGCACTTTACTTTTACAGCAAACTATCTCTCCTTTTTACTGTGCTTTTACTATGCTTACACTCATATACGCTTTCCAATTTCCGAAATCGGTTTTGAACGCACGAAAGAATTTTTAGAACCAACGTTTTTACCCCTGCACTAATTCATCCCCCCATCTTA
Organism: Musa schizocarpa; assembly: GCA_900464855.2. Lineage (NCBI taxonomy): Eukaryota > Viridiplantae > Streptophyta > Magnoliopsida > Zingiberales > Musaceae > Musa > Musa schizocarpa. Next base: position 27,975,119 of record LS990915.1, read on the forward strand.
GTGCCGACTCTTTCCCTAACAGCTTTGAGTGTCACGAGTAAGTATCAAGTGGATCTAGGCTTGGAGCACTAGAAAGCAATAAATTATATCCTTAAGTACTTAAGAAGGACAAATGATCTTTTACTGGTATATGGAGGAAGCAGCCTTAGGGTTAAGGACTATATAGACTCGAGTTTCCAATCCGATATTGATGATAGTAAGTCTAATTCAAGGTATATGTTCACCCTAAATGGAGGAATAATATGCTGAAAGAGTTCTAAGCAAGATACTACTATTGACTCGACCATAGAGGCAGAGTATATTGTTGCGGTAGAGGTAGCAAAGAAGGGAGTCTAGATGAAGAAGTTCATTACCGATCTAGGAGTTGTACCGAGCAGCAAGGATTGATTCTCTTATATTGTGATAACAATGAGGTGATTGCTCAAGCAAAAAAACCCATGTCTCATAAAAAATCTTTGTATTTCTAAGGAAGTTCTACCTTATCAGAGAGATCATGGCCTGAGGAGATGCAGTAGTACAAAGAGTTCCATCTGAAGATAACAACATAGATCCACTAATAAAGTCATTATTTCAGATTGTCTTTGAGCATTATAGGGGTTTGATGGGGATTAAGCATGTAGGTGATTGGCTTTAAGTCAAGTGGGAGATTACTAGTCATAGGTGCCCTACAAACCACTCATGTGAGTGATAACATATATGACATGATACGTACTCTTTTTGCTAATTATTTATTTAGTATTTTTCTCACTTTATATTGCTTATTGTATGTATTATGATGTCCAGTGATCTGTGCAATGAGAATCAGATCATGATGTTATCACAATAATTAGATCGATTCACCTTTAAACATAAACCCTAAATAATCTCAGTCATAGGTCACTCGAGAGGGATATCGAGATGATCGGATAGATTGGTGTGCTATATACCCATCTATATGATAGAGGCGACTGGTCTCATAGCTGCTCGTGCAAGGATACTAGGGATATCGTGCAATTGCTCATTGGAGAATAAGTTCACTGATTGATCTACTCATGGAATGTTGGATAGTTTATGATATCTCATTGTCAAATAGCGATTTCATTATCCCAATGGTGTATTTAGTCTTTAGACTTAAGATACTAAGGATATCCTATATGAGTACTTCACTCTTTGATACCAAACTTATATACTTGGAAGTTCTAGATCTAGCACAACTAGTCATCAGGAGTGACAACCAACCTTATGAGGGTTATTGAGTGTCGATAGATGATTATCCTCTTTCGTTATCATGAGAGAAATATGTTATGTGTTTTTGCTCAAGCAAATCCCTAGCCTGTTAGGATCAAGAGAACTAAGAGGGGGGGTTGAATTAGTGCAGCGGAAAACTTTCGACGATTAAAATCGAAAGCTGCGACAAAGATGTTTTCGATGTAAAACTAGATTCTTAGACTCGTTTAGCTTAAGATTAAGTGAGATTAAGTTAGAGTAGATCTATAGAGGCAGTTTGCAGTTTATGATAAAAATCAGAATTTAAGCACAAATTGAAATGTAGTGATCGTACGAAAACGTCGATTTACGTCTAAACGCAGATTCGAAAAGATCGGAACTTAGAGATATGATTTGTAAATCCGCAGAAGGCAGTTTGCAGTTATAATTGGAGTCAATACGTAAAGGTAAACTACAATGTAATTATCGTACGAAAACACCGATTTACGTCTAAATGCATATTCGGAAAGATCTGAACTTAGAAACTCGTTTGTAAAAGCACAAAGGGCAGTAGCTATTTAGGATGTTTGCAGTAATGATAAAGTGCTCAAAGTAAATGTAAACCAGAGATTTAGAGTGGTTCGGTCAGTCTTGACCTAATCCACTTTTGGCTTCCTCCACCGACGAGGTCACCGACGTCAACTAGAGGCCTTCCTTCAATAGGCGAAGGCCAACTGCCCTTTTACAGTTTCACTCCTTTGGACGGGCTCAGGAGACAACCCTTACAGAACTTTTCTGTCCTCTCTTTACAACTCAAAACTTGAAGAATAGAGGGAGGAGAACTTTTGGGCTTTACAACAATTTTGAGCTCTTAGAATCACAGAAAAGATCAATAATTCGGTGTAGGTCTGTATTTTTTCAGTGTTGAATGGGTGGGGTATTTATAGGCCCCAACCCAGTTCAAATTTGGAGCTCAAAATGATCAAATCCCGAAATTCGGGATCAGGCGGTTGCACCTCCAGACTGGAGCGGTTGCACCGCCTGGTAGAGCTCGAAGACTGAGCCTAGGCGGTTGCACCTCTCTGTTAGGGGCGGTTGCACCGCCTGAGTCTGGCTCGGAGACTGAGCCCCAGGCGGTGCCACCTCCTGACTGAGGCGGTTGCACCTCTCTGCCAGAGCTCGAAGACCGAGCTCAGGCGGTGCTACCTCTCTATCAGGGGAGGTTGCACCGCCCAGTCTCGCTTGGAGACTGAGCCCAAGCGGTGCCACCTCCTGGCTGGGGTGGTTGCACCGCCCAGTCTCCCTGGGAGACTTAGCCCAGGCGGTGCTACCTCCTGGTTTGGGCGGTTGCACCTCCTGGTGCAATCAGGGTCCGAATGGGTAGCTCCATTCGGCCCAATTTCGATTTTTCAAGGGCCCAATTGCCCCAAGATTAAGCTAATGGGATCACCTCCCATTTCCAACTTAATCAACGTGCTAACTACAATTACTTCTAAGACAATTTCTGCAGCTTTGCTTCGGTGCGTCAATCGCTTCTTCCGACGAGTTTCCGGCAAACTTCCGTCGATCATCCGATGAACCCTCGGTGATGCTCCTGCGGACTTCCGACTAACTCCTGGACTTGCGACGATCCTCTTAGCGAGTTCCGACGAGCTTCGCTTGGCAAGCTTCTGGACTTCTCGGATATGTTCCCGCAGAACCTCCGACGACTGTCCGAACTTCCGTCGAACTCTCGAACTCCCAACGTGATCATTGACTTGACTCCGGCGTAACTCCTGCTGCTTGTCTAACTTTCATCGTAGTTAATCCTGCACACTTATCTGAACACATAGATTAGACAACAAATGACAATTGACTTCATCATCAAAATCCGAGATTCAACAATCTCCCCCTTTTTGATGATGACAATCAATTGATAATGGAGTTATCCTTAACTCCCCCTGTCTATATGCCATAATTGAGATAAGTTAACCTTGAATTCAAGACCTAAGAATTCAAGCAACGTATTGATAAGTTATTTCATTTAAATTTATCAATACTCCCATCATGATACCCATCATGATGTATCTCTCTAAGGATGATGTCAAGGCTTGACATCCATCATCAGATTTTATATGATGGTGATTGTAACTATTCATCATGTAGTTGAATATCAACATGTAAAGCTGTGAAGTAATATTTTGATATCATCACATGATGTACATATTGCAAATATCTTAGCAAGTGTTGCATTTCTTCACATGGTAAGGTATCAACTCAAGGCATAATGCAAACTATAGCATCTGTTCATATATCTCTTGGTGATGCAAGGATGGCATAATCATAGCATCAGTGTTTATCAATTCATATATTTCTCGGTGATACAAGCATGGCATAATCATAGCAGTGTTTATAGCATCAATTCATATATTTCTCGGTGATGCAAGCATGGCATAATCATATCATATATTTCTCCCCCTTTGTCATCAACAAAAAGCATGGTAATTGTGATACCAGGAAAATAATCTAAGCAAGCTTATAGAGGAAGGCATTATACATAGATTGCTTTGAATACTTCTTCCCCCCTTTTTTGTTATAATCCTTTGTACAAGTAAAGATATTTCAAGATGGAATTCATACGTAGGAATCACTTCATCAAATCTATTTCAGAAACATATTTTTCATAAAAGTGTACGAGAAAATCTGATTTATAGCATTCGGATAATGAGATGCATTCGGACAAGATTATGCTACAGATTTTCAAATATAATCATGAAGACAAAACATTTCAACACATGTTATATAATGGCAATCAAGTGATTTGATCATTCAATAAAGTCCGAAAAAATAGTTTTAACTAGTTTGTCTATTCGGACACATCAACATTCCTAATTCTCTTCTTATGAAATCAAATTATTCTTCACTTAGAGGTTTTGTAAAAATATCAGCTAGTTGATGTTTAGTATCAATAAACTCTATGGTTATGTCATGATTAGTAACATGATCTCGTATAAAGTGATGTCTAATATCAATATGTTTTGTTCCTGAGTGTTGTATAGGATTCTTAGTTAAGCATATTGCACTTGTGTTATCACATTTGATGGGAATATTTTTAAGATTAACTTTGTAATCTTCTAAGGTGTTTTTCATCCATACAACTTGTGCACAGCATGCACTAGCTGCAATATATTCAGCTTCGGTTGTTGATAGTGCAACCGAGTTTTGTTTCTTAGATGACCAGGAAACAAGGGCATTTCCTAAAAATTGACATGATCCTGATGTGCTTTTTCTATCTAGTCTACAGCCAGCAAAGTCAGCATCAGCATAAGCAATTAACTCAAAATTCTCTGATTTTGGGTACCATAATCCTAGATTTGTGGTACCATTAAGATATCTAAGTATTCTTTTAACTGCTTTGAGATGAGATATCTTAGGGTTTGATTGAAATCTAGCACAAAGTCCTACACTGAACATGATGTCTGGTCTGGTTGTAGTGAGGTAAAGTAAACTTCCTATCATACCCCTATAAGTTTTTTGATTGAAGCTTTCTCCACTTTCATCAATTTCTAACTTAGTGGAGGTGCTCATAGGAGTGTTAATAGCCTTTGAGTTGTTCATATTGATTTTTTTCAATAAATTCATAGCATATTTAGTTTGACTAATAAAGATGCTATTGCTTAGTTGTTTGATTTGTAAGCCTAAGAAGAATGTTAATTCTCCCATTAAGCTCATTTTGAATTCAAGACTCATAGGTTTAGCAAACGATTCACAAAGAGATTCATTTGTAGAGCCAAAGATAATATCATCAACATAAATCTGAACAATGAGAAAATTATTTTCAAAATTCTTGATGAACAATGTAGTATCAACCTTGCCTTTTGTGAAATTATTTTCGATTAGAAAAGAACTAAGTCTCTCATACCAAGCCCTTGGGGCTTGTTTTAAACCATAGAGAACTTTAGTTAATCTAAACACATGATTAGGGAGGCTATCATTTTCAAATCCAGGAGGTTGTTCAACATAAACTTCTTCGGAAATAAAGCCATTTAGAAAAGCGCTTTTAACATCCATTTGAAACAACTTAAAATTATTACTACTAGCGTAGGCAAGGAGCATCCTTATGGCTTCCAATCGAGCCACAGGAGCGAAGGTTTCTTCATAATTGATACCTTCTTCTTGGTTGAAACCTTTGGCCACTAATCTAGCCTTGTTTCTAACCACGATACCATTTTCATCTTACTTGTTTCTGAAGACCCATTTAGTACCAATAACTAAACGGTCATTTGGCCTAGGAACAAGCTTCCACACCTCATTTCTCTCAAATTGATTCAATTCATCTTGCATTGCGATAATCCATGAATCATCTTTCATGGCTTCGTCAACACATTTGGGTTCAATTTGGGAGAGGAAGGCGGTGTTTGCACAAAAATTTTTAAGAGAAGATCGTGTTTGAACCCCCTTTGAGGTGTCTCCTAAGATTAGCTCCTTGGGATGAGCATCTACATACTTCCAATCCTTGGGTAAGGATGTTTCAGAAGTGGATGCATCCAAGTTGCTAGTTGGAGAAGGGGTTTCATTTAAATTCAAGGAATCAAAATTAACATCATCATCAAGATCATTTTTCCTGATTTCAGAAATCTCATTGAAAACAACATGAATGGATTCTTCGATAATTAAAGTCCTTTTATTGAAGATACGAAAGGCTTTAGAAACTGAAGAATAACCAAGAAAGATTCCTTCATCGGATTTTGCATCAAATTTTCCTAAGTTATCCTTTTCATTCAAGATAAAACACTTACACCCAAAGACTTTAAAATATGAAACATTGGGTTTTTTGTTGTTCCACAACTCATAGGGAGTTTTGGTTAGTAGGGGTCTTACTAGAACTCTATTCAAAATGTAGCATGTAGTATTTACGGCTTCGGCCCAAAAATATTTGGGTAGGTTGTGTTCATTCAACATGGTTCTTGTCATTTCTTGTAAATTCTGATTTTTTCTTTCTACTACTCCATTTTGTTGAGGATTTCTAGGAGTAGAGAAATTATGGTTGTATCCATTGAGTTCACAAAATTCCTAGAAATCATGATTTTGAAATTCACCACCATGGTCACTTCTAATTGATGAAATCATAGAACCTTTCTCGTTCTGAACAAGTTTACAAAACCTGGCAAAATATCTAAGGCATTCACTTTTCTGTTTTAAGAAGTAAGTCCATGTGTATCTGCTATAGTCATCCATGATGACGAAAGCGTATTTGCTACCTCCTAGGCTTGATGTGGAGATTGGTCCGAACAAGTCCATATGGATCAATTGTAAGGGCCTAGAGGTGCTTATCTGATTCTTAGATTTGAAACTACCCTTAATTTGTTTTCCTAATTGACAAGCATCACATACATGATCTTTGATGAACTTGATATGAGGAATTCCTCTTACAAGTTCTTTAGATGATATTTGAGTGATTAGTTTCATGCTAGCATGACCTAATCTTCTATGTCATATCCAAGCATCCTCATTCAGAACAGAAAAACACATTTCATTACACAAATCATTGATGTCAATAGTGTATACATTATTTTGTTTTAATGCAATCATAGATATGTTTTTGTGTGGTTTTTCAATGATGCAAGCATTAGATTCAAATTTGACAATATATCCTTTATCACATAATTGACTAATGCTCAAGAGGTTATGTTTTAAACCATCAACTAACAAAACATCTTCAATAAAGAAGTTGGATTTGTTACCTATGGTTCCTTTGCCAATGATTTTACCCTTGTTGTTGTCTCCGAAGGTGACATAGCCTTCGTCTATGCTAGTGAGCTTAGAGAATTGAGATGGATCTCTGGTCATATGCCTTGAGCATCCACTATCAAGGTACCATCTCTTGCTCCTAGCTTGCGGTGGTTTAGTTTTCCACAAGAAAGGATGATTTTTAGGTACCCATTTGCTTTTGGGTCCCTCACAAATAGATCTAAATTGTCTATCATGTTGCATAGAATTTATCATGGTTCCTTTAGGAACCCAAATCAATTTGTTTGGACTTATTTTCTTGAATGAACAATAATGCGTCTTGTGTCCAAATTTGCAACAGAAGTTACATTTGTCTTGATGTCGAACATGTAAGATGGAGCCCTTTATGAAGGTGGTTGGATTTTGGTGAGGACTTCTCACAAATCCAATTCCACTTCTTTTAGGAACGTGACCCTTGTTTGCAAGGATCATGTTTAAAACTTGCTACCAACCTCGAATTTCTTCAAGGTGCCCTTAAGTAGCATGTTTTCCTTTTGGAAGGTTTCTAGATCATGGCATTTTATGCATGAGCTTAAACTATCATGATGTTCAGCTTTTAACTTATCGAAATTACAAATAAGACTATCATGCTCCTTTTTTAGCAATTTGTATTTTCTACTAATAGTCTTACATTCATCAAATAATTCATGGAAAACATTCAATAATTCATCAAATGATAAATCTGCATCTATTAAATTTGTTACCTCAACTCCGATGGCCATTAAGGCATAATGAGCAACTTGCTCGGTGTTGGACTCCTCTTCTTTGGACACGCTCGAGTCATCTCATGTTGCTTGAAGCGCCTTCTTCTTTGATGTTCTCCTTTTGACTCGGGGACAATCACTCTTGTAGTGTCCCGGTTTTTTGCATTCATAGCAAATAACTTGGTCCTTCTTGGATTCAAGTTTATTTTTTGCATCATTCTTAAACTTATTTCTTTTAAAGAATTTTTTAAATTTTCTTGTTAGAAGTGCCAAGTCATCATCACAGTCCTCATCACTTGAGTTTTCTCTCAAGTGGCATTCTGAAGTTTTAAGTGTCATATCCTTCCTGTTCTTTGGAAGGATGTCTTCTTGCTCTTCATGAGCTTTACAAGTCATTTCGTAGGTCATTAACGACCCGATTAGTTCTTCAAGAGGGAAGTTGCGCAAATCTTTTGCCTCTTGAATAGTAGTGACTTTAGGATCCCAACTCTTAGGAAGGGATCTTAGTATCTTATTTACGAGCTCAAAATCCGAAAAGCTTTTTCCGAGTCCTTTTAGACCGTTGACGACATCCGTGAAACGGGTAAACATGTCGCCAATGGTTTCACTCAGTTTCATCCGGAAATGTTCAAAAGAATGTAACAGCAGATTGATTTTTGACTCTTTCACTCTACTTGTGCCTTCGTGAGTCACTTCGAGTGTGTGCCAAATATCCAATGCGGTTTCACAAGTTGAAACGCGATTAAACTCGTTTTTATCAAGCGCACAAAATAAGGCATTCATAGCCTTTGCATTAAGAGCGAAAGCCTTCTTCTCCAATTCATTCCAATCGATCATTGGAAGAGAAGACTTTGAAAATCCATTTTCGACAAGATTCCATAGTTCAAAATCCATAGAAATAAGAAAGATCCTCATTCGGGTCTTCCAGTAGGTGTAGTCCGTCCCACTGAACATGGGTGGACGTGTAATAGAATGCCCCTCTTGGTTTCTAGCGTATGCCATCTCTCTTGGGTTTTAATCCGTTAGAGAGTTAACCTTGCTCGAATACCAATTGTTAGGATCAAGAGCACTAAGAGGGGGGGGGGGTGAATTAGTGCAGCAGAAAACTTTCGGCGATTAAAATCGAAAGCTGCGACAAAGATGATTTCGATATAAAACCAGATTCTTAGACTCCTTTAGCTTAAGATTAAGTGAGATGAAGTTAGAGTAGATCTATAGAGGCAGTTTGCAGTTTATGATAAAAATCAGAATGTAAGCGCAAACTGAAATGTAGTGATCGTACGAAAACGCCGATTTACGTCTAAACGCAGATTCGGAAAGATCTGAACTTAGAGATATGTTTTGTAAATCTGCAGAAGGCAGTTTGCAGTTATAATTGGAGTCAAAACGTAAACGTAAACTGCAATGTAATGATCGTACGAAAACACCGATTTACGTCTAAATGCATATTCGGAAAGATCTGAACTTAGAAACTCGTTTGTAAAAGCGCAGAGGGCAGTAGCTATTTAGGATGTTTGCAGTAATGATAAAGTTCTCAAAGTAAATGCAAACCAGAGATTTAGAGTAGTTCGGTCAGTCTTGACCTACTCCACTTTTGGCTTCCTCCACCGACGAGATCACCGACGTCAACTAGAGGCCTTCCTTCAATAGGCAAAGGCCAACTGCCCTTTTAAAGTTTCACTCCTTTTGACTGGCTCAGGAGACAACCCTTACAGAACTTTTCTCTCCTCTCTTTACAACTCAAAACTTGAAGAACAGAGGGAGGAGAACTTTTGGGCTTTACAATAATTTTGAGCTCTTAGAATCACAGAAAAGATCAAGAATTCGGTATAGGTCTGTATCTTTTCAGTGCTGAATGGGTGGGGTATTTATAGGCCCCAATCCAGTTCAAATTTGGAGCTCAAAACGATCAAATCCTAGAATTCCGAGATCAGGCGGTTACACCTCCTGACTGGAGCGGTTGCACCGCCTGGCAGAGCTCGAAGACTGAGCCCAGGCGGTTGCACCTCTCTATCAGGGGCGGTTGCACCGCCTGAGTCTGGCTCGGAGACTGAGCCTCAGGCGGTGCCACCTCCTGACTGAGGTGGTTGCACCTCTCTGCCAGAGCTCGAAGACCGAGCTCAGGCGGTGCTACCTCTCTATCAGGGGAGGTTGCACCGCCCAGTCTCGCTCGGAGACTGAGCCCAGGCGGTGCCACCTCCTGGTTGGGGCGGTTGCACTGCCCAGTCTCCCTGGGAGACTTAGCCCAAGCGGTGCTACCTCCTGGCTTGGGTGGTTGCACCTCCTAGTGCAATCAGGGTCCGAATGGGTAGCTCCATTCGGCCCAATTTTGATTTTTCAGGGGCCCAATTGCCCCAAGATTAAGCTAATGGGATCACCTCCCATTTCCAACTTAATCAACGTGCTAACTACAATTACTTCTAAGAAAATTTCTGCAGCTTTGCTTCGGTGCGTCAATCGCTTCTTCCGGCGAGTTTCCGGCGAACTTCCGTCAATCATCCGATGAACCCTCGGTGATGCTCCTGCGGACTTCCGGCAAACTCCTGGACTTGCGACGATCCTCTTGGCGAGTTCCGAAGAGCTTCGCTTGGCAATCTTCTGGACTTCTCGGATCTGTTCCCGTAGAACCTCCGACGACTGTCCGAACTTCCGTCGAACTCTCGAACTCCCAACGTGATCATTGACTTGACTCCGGTGCAACTCCTACTGCTTGTCTAACTTTCATCGTAGTTAATCCTGCACACTTATCTCAACACATAGATTAGACAACAAATGACAATTGACTTCATCATCAAAATCCGAGATTCAACATAGCCATGGTCATTTGAATTGAGAGAGAAAGAGTTCTCTAGGAGAATTTGATTAGAGCGAGACTCGAGTAGATTTTGTATGGGCCTAACAGCATCATGCCCGGTATACGATATCTAGGATATTAAATAGATGAATAACTATAGATACATAGTAATTATGGACAGATAGGTCTAATGGATTGGATTCCTCCTGTATCCTCTAGGGACTATGATATAATGACCTAGTACGTTCGCAATCGATGAGTCAAGTGAATTATTATGGAGATAATAATTCATTGAGCCAGAAGGAGTTTTGATAAGTATGACTCACAACCAGCTCGATATTATGCCTAAAGGGTCACACACATATGGTAAGTGTTCCAACGAGTAGAGGTTCGGATATGAGATATCTACTTGAGCTCATATCTTATTATATATCCATAAGCCCCTAAATTATTGGATCCTATAGATTATTGGGTAGAGACCCACTAATCTAAGTAGCTTGGATAGTTAGATGGAGATCTAGTACTCAATTAGGCATGATTCATTAGGGTTAAGTTACTCGGGGGCCTCTATAAATATGAGGGAACCAAAGAGCCATAGGCCATTTGGCTACCACCTCCTATTCTCCTTTCTCTTCTCCTCCTCAACTAATAGCTCATATTTGGGGCTTGTGGATAGCAAGAAGGGTCGGCCCCTTTTTTATTGTGTGGTGCGTATAGCGAAGAGATTTGGGCAGTGATTTGAGGAGCGTCATCGTAGTTCCTGCCATGTAAATTACTACTGGAGAGGAAGACAATTGACTTCCTTCATCTTGTCTCACAGATCTATAGGATTTTAAGGATATACGATCTCCCTAGATAACACACATCTCTTAATATATGCATTTTTCGATTTCATAGGTTTTTACGCATGAATCTTCTTATGACGATGAGAGACTATTTTTTTATAAAAATCTGAAATATTTATTTTTAGTCTTCTGGTGCTCATGTGATATCAACAAAGGAAGAGATGTAGAGAGGAACTAGAGTCACAACATCAGATGGTAGGGGGGAGGGGCACATAAAAGAAAGTAAGGAAAGTTGACAACTTTTGTGGTGATGGAAAACGTATGTGACCATAATTGTAACACATATCAAATCTACATTAAAAGTATATTTTTAGTCATGAAAAAATTATAACTAATATGTTGCAGTGTAAAGTATAAATTATTTTAATGTAAGGAATTGTTGTTTCTCACTCTTCATAGTATATATATATATATATATATATATATATATAACAATTGGACTGTCAGATACGTAGAAAACTTGGGATAAATAGAACTAATTTGAAAATATATGAATACTTAAAGTAATGTATATGATACTTTATCATATCCAAACACTAAAATAATATGCTTACCTTGATTTTTATTGTTCAAAAATAATAATTAAATTATTTCAAAAACAAGTCGACGAGTAAATCAACCATAAAAGCCCTAAAGAAAGAGTCAAATTTTGGTTTTAATCGTACAATAAAAACAAAATCTTTCCTTTTATTTTATTTTTTTAAAGATAGTCTTATTTAAAAATTATTCAAATATAATCCATCTGCTACATTTCTATATAGTCAGTCCATTTCATTTATCATACAGTTGGTTCTACTGTCGTCTTCACATTCACAATTACACAAACTTTAAGACATAATCATAATCTTCTGCTCAAAGGTTTAAGTCACACACACACATTAGGTTTTCTATCATCCCATATTCTTGCACTCCCGCTTGGTTACTTCACTATCATGCAAAGGACTTGCTGTTGGATACTTTATTATTGTGTCAAGAACTCTTCATCTATTTCTTGAAGGCTAAAACTGATATCTTGTAGCCAAGTCAACAAGCAGCGGATCGTAACAAAGAGTCTCGTACTAAGCATCCCATTTGCTAGATTGATAAAAATAAACGGACACGATTTCGATGGTCATGTCATGTTCACCAACGTCCTTGTTGGGCCCATAGAAAGTTGAACGTGGATGCTGATGGCATGGGGGTTTAAATTTTAGGGTTTATCAAAAGAAGAAATAAAAACTATTTACTTGTTAAATTGAAATAAAACAGTTCTTATCGATCTTTCAATTGATCTTTCTCTTCGTCTCTAAACTCGAGACTCACTCCTTATCTCGATAAGGATGAGCAATCATCATGGACGACGACGATAGCTCAACACATATTTAAAAAAGAGCATCCTTCGTAGGTAGAAAATCCTAACACCTTTTTTTTCTCTAATATTACTCGTAATATGTCTAACATAATTTTATATTAAATCTTGTCATTCTAAATAATAAAAATATTAATCTAATCCTAAAGTTACTTATCATTACAATGGATCCTCAATCTACACCAAGAGAATGCTTTAAGTAAGCACTCCACAAAATTATTAAAATTCAAAAAAGATAGTCTAAGTCATATAAGAATAATTTTATGTTAGGACTCTAGTTAGGAGAGTCCTAATTGAGAGGGGCATTCATGTTAATCTACCTAGTCGACCCCTATTAAAGAAGTGAAGAGATCGGCTAGGATTAGAAAATTATTTTTTAGAAAAACATTTGAAGTTGTAAAGGAATAAAAGTCTGAGTATGAGTCAATTAGGAGTTGTTCTTAAAAAAAACATTAAGAGTTATAAAAGAATAGGAGTTTTGAGTATGAATCATATTAGGAATTAAGGTTTAGAAGTCTTATAAATAGTCATGTATTCATCCTTTTTTAATAAGCAATAGATGAATCTTTTCTGCGACCCTTTAGCAGTAATTTGAAAAAAGAAATCCTATAAAGTTCCAAGGATGCCGATCTCCTAAAGAGATCAATCCCAAGCTTAGAGTTCTAACATCTTATCTCAAAATCACTCCAACTACTTCCTGTATCACTTCAACATAAAAAAAAAAAAAAATCATTATCAAAGCCCAAATCGGCTACAGTAAGACTGTACATAACATAAAAAACATATCTTTCATTTCCCTCCAGGAGTTCATACAGTCGTTCACTGATAGATCACTAGTGTCAACCAAGCCAGTAAGCATCAAATCAACTCAACCGCAATCTATTCCAGGTTGCAACCTCACTGCAGCTTGATAACCACGTCACACATTCTACAGGCCAATAAAATGTTTCCAAAATGGACTGACATGAATGCCAGAATATATGATCTATCCTTCTTTATAATGACAATCTAACTGTAGGCAGATTTTTTAGTCTTTGCGGGTTTTCTTCTAGAGCCAGATCTTGTTTTGAGACTTTGAGAAGCAAGTAACTGCTCCGGAGATTCTTCTGTTCCCTGTGATTCTGTGCCTTCTGTATGGCTATTCGTAATCTTATCCTCGTGAGCTTCACTATCAATGGCTTTTATAATGTAAATCTGCAATCACATAATTAATGTCATGAACTTGATGCAGTTGTGATAATCAGACAAGAAATGGCTTCACTATCAATGGTTGATAATTAAGATCAACCAACACCCGAGATATGGACAACTCTACCCAAGTCTAACTCCAGTTATAAGTATATACTACAACAGTACTTGATGCAGTAAATGTCATGAACATTGATGTAGGTGTGGCAGCATCCGGTTGTCATCTCGGTAGAGTTCTTCGAATATCATTCATCAAAGTATGGTATCTTTGATATCTTGATCCGTCAGAATGATATCAGCTTCCAATAAGTAAAAGTTCTCCTTAGGTAATGTAATTAGATATGCTCAGATGTATGCTGCAAAAACTGGAGTGACATAAAATGGATTCACTACCTACCGAATTAAATTTTCACAAGAGCAGACCCTTTCCCTTTTTTACTGTAAACTTTCATTTAGTGTTATTTAAGTCCAACAATCAGATTAAATGGTTTCAGATATAATATTATGAAAGGCATGAATTATCAGTCCTAGTGGTATTCAATATATAATAGTTGAGAGCATTCAAGTCCAGTTTAATATGCAAACTGATCAGTAAATTGACAGACAAAAGATGAGAGCATAAAGGTGCACAGAAAGTTACCTTAAATCTAGCTGGTTCCCTTAACTCAAATACCAAGACATCACCATCTTCCAAATTGTGTTCCATAGCAAAACCTCTCCATCCACCACTTAGACCAGTCCTGTTTCCGATGTAGATGGCATCAAATTCATTTCCATTCTCATCTTCCAGTACCATTTTCAGTTCATATGGAGGAAGATGTTCCTTGCAAAACCTCGTCGGAAGACCCTTATTACAGCATATAAACCCTTTTTATGCTTATCTTAGGCAACTATGATATATCTCAGCTTCATATTTAAGCAAACAACTTACAAGCCAAAAGCAACTAGACACATGCGATCGAACCATAGATTTGATAAAAGATGGGTAGATTGGATCTAGATTGCTTTGAAGTTCCTCAGCTTTCTCTACAGCACGATGTTGTTCTTCGTATGATGCAATTCTTCCGGTATACACCCTTCCACGTTGTTCACTCTTACAGTATCTGGTGAAAATGATATGCATCAAAGTAACATACTTCAAGAAACATTGCTGTAGAGATCAATAAGTGATACCTTCTGCGATGTGATCGAAGTTCTATATCATCCACCTGAGGAAAATTTCTTAGGAACTTTAATGAACTAGCTTTTGTAATTGGAAATTGTCAGCATGAGGTAATGGCAGAGAGCAATAATTAATTACAGGTGACAGGCTCCTCAGGTTCAAGAGAGGATTTGTAGTTTGTCATGACATGAACTTACCTTTGTTTCTAAGCCTCAGAGCTAAAGAGCTATACCACACCTTCGAGATAAATCTGACCTTTTGCATATTAAATCA
Source organism: Musa schizocarpa (assembly GCA_900464855.2). Classification (NCBI taxonomy): domain Eukaryota; kingdom Viridiplantae; phylum Streptophyta; class Magnoliopsida; order Zingiberales; family Musaceae; genus Musa; species Musa schizocarpa. The sequence continues at coordinate 27,990,387 of LS990915.1, forward strand.
ACTAAACAACACTGATGCTACACAAGGGAGATAACTCATTTATCATTAGTGGTGAAGTTGTGGTCGAGATGAACCTAACAATTTGCATTACTACACAAAATTGCTACCAATCTCCAAGAAGTATTGGAATTTCATTGGACCGGCTTGCAATGGTCGAGCATGCTGCTGCTATCAGTTGTTATGCACATAATGTTAATATCAGAGTATTTGAATGGCACTGCAGCAGGCTACAATCACCCTAAGTGTACCATACCCTACTTTTGGATATAAACATTCATGTGCTACTTTGAATTAGGTTAAGAATGACGGTGCTTCCATAAATCAGCCCCCTTCTAAAATCATTTAGCATTTTAAATAGGCAGTGAATTTCTGGCCAGACATTTCGGCCATAGACTAGGTAAAGGTACAACTTTACTTTTCCAACAATTGGTCTATTCATTCACAGTCATCTCCCAATCCAAAAGAAAATACACTAAGATCTAGAAAGCACCCATATTTTCTAGACCTCCTGTCTTTATTAAAAAAAAAAAAATTGAACACCTTCCTTCTAATCCAAACTGGTAAAATAAACAAAAGGATCAAGTGCACATACATGCATTGCATGGTATCTCAAAGAATAGCACTTGTAAGTTTAGTCTTCTGATATGCTGGATACGAGGATATGTGAAGACAACTTTTGTGCTTAATCCATGGGCTTAATTTTTTCAAAGATATTTGTATTTCTAGAAACTATTGAAGGATATGTTTTGGACTAAAATCCAGAGTCAAAACTGAACATCAGATGTCAAGATATACACTTGTGATGTGAACCTTTTTTTTCCTTTTTCCCACAAGCCATGTGTGCACTTGAATTAAGACACAAGCCTTGTTTTTCTTGTCATGATACGACACATTCTTACTTGATCACGATATGAAGGAACTAGATTTCTAGCTCTTGAGGAACGCCTTATTTCCATCTTTCCAAAATTTTTCTTCATTTTGGGGCTTGCACGAGGTTTCTGCAATTAAAAAAAACTAATGAACACAACAAGGTCTCATATAAACTTTAATTTAAGAGTATGGTTTCTACTAAAGATGCAAAAGACATCACATTTCAGAATTCATTTATATTGAATATTCAGATGCACAATCGTTGTATGTTTTTGCAGTGACCAACCAGGCACCAAGAAGCAAAATAACAAGAATGCTTTCAGTTCTCTAAACAAATGTCCTAATCTTCACATCAAATATCTGATCAATAATTCAACTGCATACTCAAGAATAAATAAAAAAATAATGTACTTCAGACATAAAAGTTCTTGAATAAGCTAAAAAAGTGCAATTGTGTTAGCAAGAATTTTCAAAATTTATAATTTTCAAGATTTTTCAATAAACAAGTTAATTTTCAAGTGCAATAGAAGTAATAAACCGAACCTCAGGCTCATAGCTGAACTTACCAATAGCTTATGCTCGCACTTTGCAACTTCTAAGAGGCTTTTTGAGATACGTGATATCCCTAATTCCTTCTCCACCAAAGAGAATTAAAAATAATAATTATTAATTAGTAGAGAGATACAACATGGAAACTATCTTTACCATGAATCATATCCATCTCACGTCTACAAGTGTAAGAATAATTATAAAAAAAATTGCTTTTCAGAGAAAATTTGTAACTACCAACATTCCCAAGGTTTTCCTCAACATGTGATTCAATACTAGTCATTTTATTCAGCACAAAATATGTTCATATCATTAAAATATATTATTCAGATTTTTTGGAATTTTTTTTTCAAGACAACTTGATCAATCCTCGTGATTCTTCATGACCAACTGATCCAAGTAATGGTGAATTTATACCACATTATCCAATGGTCAGTTGGAAACACGGATCTCTTATTTACCACAAAATTAGTCATAAAACTTACAATCCAGGTCACAAATTCCATCTAGATCCTTCTTTTAAAATATAATTAAATTTCCACAACAGTGTTAAGTCCAGAAAACAAGCAACAGCAAACGATTGTGTGTAAGAAATTGTGCATTTGACCTTACAGATAAAGAATAATTTCAGCTAAAATCTATGTTGTCCCTGAAGATATTGCACTAAAGCTCACAGATTCATGGTGGTGAAATTGTTTCCACATTAATTCAAGAATATATAGGCATCTCATTATGCACAAGCTATAATGAAGTATATCACCTAATAGTTAATATCAATTCAAGTTACAAGTTACAATGCCCAAGTTACAGTGTTCTAAAACTGGCAGGTTGCTTCCTACTGCTAGTCTGCTATCTATTCTCTTTTACATTGCTTTTCACACAGATCTATATATTATTCTTTTATGGCATGTCACCTTCTTCCATGATAGGCACATAGGTATGAACCCAGCCTAATCATGGAATAGCACCCTTGTTCTGTGCTCTAGTCTCACTGTTCTATTTAGTTGTTGTGGCAAACAAAGACTTCAATTTTCCTCCTCCGATTTACACAACTGCAGTGTAAATCTTAGTGACTTAGCATCTTACCAATTTTACCTATGTTTTCTCTGTTCTAAAAGGCAGATAAAAAGGTTGAGCTCATGCATCTCCCTCCTTGACATTCTAACTCGGAAATAAGCATTTTACTTTCTTGTGCAAGTCCAACAACTGACAGAAGTTGCCTTCCATTTCATGGTACCTCCATTTTGTTTGATAAATCTTATAATTGATATGTTTTATCTTGTTGTCATCCTCATTATGTTGAGAGGGTGGGCCTTGGTACAATAGTAAGATTGCTCCTTTGCAACCTAAGAGATCAAGATTTGAATCACGAAAATAGTCTCTTTAAATATTTAAAGGTAAGGCTGCGTGCATTAACCCCCTGCATTGGCAGGAGCCTCATGCACTCAAATGTTATACATAGAAAACTTCATATGAATCAATTTGGTAATGTGAAAGTATATTAGCATTTTGTAGAAAAGCATTGAACTTAGAGGAGTAGGGAAAGAACAAAATCTTTGAGGTGAATATGTGGAGAAATCCCTCTTACACCTGTGTGAGCAGATTCCAACTTTTGTCCACAACAATTTTCAGTATTTTTCTTTCTTATATTTTAACATCACAAGGAAAGTCTTTTTGTGATGAATTCCTTGGAATCTTATTGCAGTATGTTATTTCAAATGACCTCTTCTGAATACCATTTGAAGAATATTCAACCAATATTGTTAATCCCAAGGTCTTCAATTTCGAATAATACCACCCAGTACGAACGATACATACCGGTCCGTCAGCAGACCAATATACAGACCGCTTGTTACCGGGCGGTTTATATATATATATATATAAAAGGTGATGTCACGTTACGTCAGCAACATCACCTTTTATAAAAATATTTATATATAAAAAAATCTTTTATATATAAATATATATATATATATAAGATTTTGGCGATGTTGCCGAGGCGACGTCGTCTCGATTTTCTGTGACATCGCCCCATGGGGAGAAGAGAGAGGCGATATTGCCGAAATTTTATTTTATTTTATATATATATATATATATATATCAAACGATATACCGCTCAGTATATAGTACCGTACTGAGCGAATATCGAAACTTCAGTACAGTACAATATTTCAATCCTTAGTTAATCCAATCATATTCTTGACCAAAAATATAATAGTTGCTCATTTATATCTGTACTAAATTCCTACATATTTTCTAGGTCATTCCTTATCTTTATGCTATTCATATATACACTTATGAGAATTAAAAATATTGCATTTATTTTCATTCTACAATATCATTCACATGCATCTCATGTTATCATTGTGAAATATGTTTGCTCCCATTTCTAATATCAATAAGTAGGTTTTTTGAGTTAAAATTATCATTCTGTAGTATTGAATAAGCAATTCTGGTCTGGCATACAATTGTTTGAATATGTGTTTGTGTTTCAGATTCCTATTCCACCATTCAAGCAATTATTAGCATCAGGCTAGAGAAAATTTTGAACTTTGTTAACTCATCTTACTTTGACTGGATCATAAAGAAAAACTACCTATATTTACAAGCTCATTTGTTGGTTTCTTTTTATAAAAGCACTTTTAAAAATAAGGTTGTTCGAAGAAATTCAAATAGAGTAGAGATGAGTTTGCAACTTCTACATGAGAATAAGCTTTCACAAGATATGTCAAATGCAAAGAATTAATAACTTCTAAAAAAAAACACTAGATTATCAGCATCTACTTTGTTTAGAAACTCCATTACAAACAAGTCACCAAACAATCTATCTTTCCCTTTTTTATTTTTGAAATGTCCAAATATACATTTTGAATTTCCAATTAGTTATGTTCTTTGGATAATTGATCGACAATTCAGCAAACTTTGTCTGGTGGAATGCAACACGTCCATGATTAGATGCAAGATTGGAATTGAAAATCATACAAAATCTATTTACATTACGTTCAAGCTTGGAGTAACAGAAAAGAAACGTCTGGATTTTTCAAAGAAAAAGATAGGATTTAATACTCATTGCAGCTACACTCATAAGCCATTTGGCCATATACTTTTAGCTATAATGATGTATGGTTTCCTTCCACCGATAAGTAAAGCCATCTACTTTCCAGAAGATCCCATTAATCCTTTCCAGAGACTACCCGACTCATTTGAGGCCTAAAAGAATCATCTACAAACCTAAAAGAAGAGCAAAACCGTGTAAAAGTGATCGATTTGAGGCGTTTAATTACCAAAAGCACATGTTATAATCGTTATACAGCGTCAAAACTCTACCAAATGCAACAAAGTTCATCTTTTTTTGTCTGTTCAAGGAAAAGACACATGATCAAACAGAGAAGATCTTATCTGTTCTAGAATGAACGGAGCTAAAACGAAGAAAAGAAAAAGAGATGAAGAATGAACCAAGCAGGGCGTGTACCATTTGCTCTTCCCGTTCATTAAGAGAGTTACCTCGAGATGCTTAAGGTTTTGCTTAACTCTCTGCCTCCGGAGCTCTTCATACGAGTTTGGATCGGCAGCCATTTGCTATTCTGTCAGATGAGGGGGTTGGGCTTAGCAGCCAAAGCCTGAGCTCATGGAGTGCTTGTTGTGGCGTCCTCGCACACTCCTTTGGGGCCAACAACGCGCAACAGTGGAGAAGAAAAGAAGAGAAAGCAAGGCGTCGAGAGTTGAGACGGAGTTTGAAATTTGAACCCCCCACCATGGAAGCGTCTTGTCTTGTTCTGGTGCTGATTGATACATGCATCGCTGTCCGTCCGATTGCCTACCGGAGGTTGTGATGTTAGAACGGGGTTTTTATTTTGTATTTTGGGTTTCCCACCCGTTTGACGGGATACCTGCCTTCTAATTGGTGACGGCTGTGGGACTCATGGTTCCATCGCCAGATACGTACGTTGTCGGGTAATGTGTTTAACGATGAAGAAGGAATGGGGGTGGGGTGGGGTTTCCTAGAGTTCTTTAAAGGGCAGGGGGTGACGGGGAACTGCTTCGGGTCCCATGAAGCTCCTCCCTACTGTTGTGAGAGGAGGGCATTAAGGGAGGTTCCCTGAAGCAGAGTATACGTCTTTCATTAATTAATAGAGGGAATTGAAGCAATGAGGCAGTCAAAGATGGCATGCTGATGCAAGCTGAGGGAAGTAAATACAGTCAAAGTTGGTACATCGTAAATATTATACTTTATGTTAATCGTGAATCAGTATTCATTGCAGAAATAATTTGGACCGTCATTTGATATAATATATATATATATTTTTTTTTTAAAGGAATAACTTGGACCCAACTTAAAAGAGATGAGCTAAATAAGTAAATGATCGGCTACTTATAATACTTACTTGCGTTTTGAAATCTTAATTTTTCTAGGAAATATTCATATCTTTCAAATATCCTTAATTCAAAAAAAAAAAATTTAAACTACATCGCCGCTGTCTCCTCCGTCGTTGTTCGTCGCATATGCCTATCGTCGTCACCTCTTTCTCCCACCGTGAGGCTCTGTCGACAGTGGAGAGGAGAGGAAGGGAATGAGGGAAAGAAGACTGAAAGAAGAAGAGGGCAGGTGATAGAGAAGGAGTGAGAAGAGAGCGAGTGACAAGGAAGGAGGGGGGAAATGAAGGGATGAGACACGGAGAAGGACGGGTGACAGGAGAGGAGGAAGGGGTTGGGGGAAGGAAGAAGGGCGGACTGTGACGATAGAGGAGTGGCAGTTTTGATAGTTTTTTTTTTAATTAGATAATCCTATTAAGAAAAACACTAAGATGAGAATATTATTTGGAAAATATGAAAATCGTCTTACTGCTGTGATTAGAATAAAGAAAAATGAAACTGAGTTTTCTCTTCTCATTCCTTATATAAGGTGAATAAAATAAAATTTCTGGACACCTTCTTCTTAATGTAATTTTTTTTTTATTTTTGAATTATTTATGATATTCATGATTTTTATTTGATTATTTTATTTAATAAAAAATACTTTAATATAAAATTATTAAATGAATTCTTATTAGCAGCAGCATCTCACCGATAAAAAAGGGAGCTCAGCTCCAACAAAAGAAGACTGACCTCCGATGCTTTGCAACTATTCCGAGTCTTCAACCTTATATTCCTCCACATTCATTCAATGCAAGGCAATGAATGGCTACATAAACGACGACTTCCTCCAAATAGTGACAAGAAAATAACAACTGCGCCCACCTGAGCTGCAACGAACTACTTTCTTCCCCCTCTTCCGAAAGATTCCTCTTTGTCTTTTGTTTCTTTGGCTTGGGTTCACAACCTACGAATGGAGACTGGCCTTTGGAAATCAGAAAAGGAGAAAGAAATATTGGAATTAGATGTAAAAAATGACTGGCATTGTTATTGTTAGTGGACAATTTTCAAAATAACCCAAACATAGAACCTTATAAAACTAAATTAGAAGCGACAAACTGTTCAAAAATCCAAGCAGCTAATGCACATTAATTTGAAGAGGAAAACTCCACGATTAAGTATCAAGACCTTCCACACTGGTAGAATCATCTATTCTTCAATAATGTAAAATATATTTTTTTTACGAATAATGAAATATTAATCCATCACGTTTCGAAGACAACTTTTTATTAGTCTAACGATCTTCCTTCTTTTAACGATAATGAAATTTTTTGCACTAGCATATAAAGAGATTGCTCCAACATCATCTTGAGAATTAGAATAATTGGCTAAAATCTTATATTAGTAATAATATAGTTTCACTTACTGAAGATATTTGGAATAATATATGATCACGAATTATGCATGTTTCAAATTTTGCATTATTGAAGTAATGTGTAGATGGATGGATTATATCACAAGAGTGAGGCAATATAAAGATTAGGGTTAATTGAATTTTATGTATAAAGCTATATTATTTTAACACTTTTCATGTAAACTGAAATCTTCATTGTATATAGCAACTTCCATAGTATCTAATAATGTATAAAATGAAAAAAGTGAAATATATAAAAATTGAATAAAGAATCATGACAGCATATAATTTAAAACCATGCTTGTTATATCAATAAAGTAAATATTTTATAAGAATATTATCATCTTTTGACATGATACTTATAGTTTATATAACACTATTAAGATTTAAATTAAAAAAAAATATTTCATATCTTTCAAGTGCATAAAAGTAATTAAGAGAAGAATTAAAGTTTACTTTATGAATTACTAATTAATACCTTAGTAGTTTAATATGTTATGCTCTTCTTGAGATGAAGTATACTTTATGAATTACTAATTAATACCTTAGTAGTTTAATATTTATGCTCTTCTTGAGATGAAGTATATAAAGTATGGTGTAAAACTCTCCAATCATAGAATTCTTATTTGAAAAGAGACCCAACTTAATTTTTTATGTTATCAATTTAGTATACTTGTAATATGTAAAAATCTAAATGTGGATTGAAAATTCTCAATATTATAATTTTATATTTGAATAATATCTTGTTTACCTTGTTCAGAAATATAGTTGATGTTCCTCTTCGTACAAGTTAAAAATATTAAAATATGGATGTACTGATTGTCAACATGACTTTTTCGACTCCTTTGTTGATTATTTTATATAAGAAGAATAATATTTTATAATAAAAATATATTATCTCATGATAATTTAAATCAAAATATGATGTTATCAATATTGTATTTATGGATAATAAACCTAAAAATATTTACAATTATTTATCTTTGCTCTTATGTTAATTCTTTTACTCAAATCCTAAAAAAGATAAATTTTAGTAATGTATTGTTAAAAGGAGTGAACTAAAAAGTCAAACATATTAAAAATCTAAAATGTCACAATTGTATAAAAATTTTACAAAACTTTAGTTTTGCCTACTCTAAGATTATAACCATTTAAAGTTCAGGATGAATGTATTTTAATGGTCCAATGCTAGTTTATCATAGGCAACTAATAAGGTATTTATACTTTCTTTTTATAGCAATTTTTCAACTCATTACCAACTAGTGACTTGAAATTAAAATTTTTTCATTTAGCTATCATGTAAGTTATTCATCATTAAAAAATAAGAACTTAGAATATTGTTATAATATAATGGAGTGAGAATTTTGTGTGTTGGTCTACTTTTGTAGTAGAAATTGGAAATCTAACCGGCTCTCACGAATTATCAATTTATGGCAATAGACTATATAATTAAATAATATTGAGAAATAATGCATTATATTGGAATAATTATGTAATATAATGATATAACAATATTTTATGTGGTAATAGTTATATCCAACCTTCATTTCAAGAAAACATTGAACTGATTGTTATAATAATAATTTTCATGGATGAAAGTTAATATTTGAAATTTAATTTGTGTTATCTTTTCTACAAGCTCACATTTTACGATTTCAATTTTATCGATAATATTTGAGAGACATGTATATTAATAATTTTTAGATCATCTCGAAGTAAAATAATGACAACGCATAATGCATTATAATTTATTGTTTATTATATTAAGACAATGAGCTTATAGGTGTATAGGGACTATAGGATTATATAGAGGAGGAATGATAAAAGGTTTTACAATAAACATCTATTATATCTTGATAATTTAAATCAAAATATGATGTTATCAATATTGTATTTATGGATAGAAAACCTAAAAATATTTGTAATTATTTATCTTTGCTTTTATGTTAATTCTTTTACTCAAATCCTAAAAAAGATAAATTTTAATAATGTATTGTTAAAAGGAGTGAACTAAAAAGTCAAACATATTAAAAATCTAATATGTCACAATTGTATAAAAATTTTATAAAACTTTAGTTTTGCCAACTCTAAGATTATAACCACTTAAAGTTCAGGATGAATGTATTTTAATGGTCCAATGCTAGTTTATCATGGGCAACTAATAAGGTATTTATAATTTCTTTTTATAGCAATGTTTCAACTCATTACCAACTAATGACTTGTAATTAAAATTTTTTCGTTAAGTATCATGTGTGCTATTCATCATTAAAATATATGAGCTTAGAATATTGTTATAATATAATGCAGTGTGGATTTTGTGTGTTGGTCAAGTTTTGTATCGGAAATTGGAACTCTAACACGCTCTCATGAATTGTCAATTTATGACAATAGAATATATAATTGAATAATATTGAGAAACAATACATTATATTGGAACAATTATGTAATATAATGACATAATTATATTTTATGTGGTAATATTATATCCAACCTTCTTTTCAAGAAAACATAGAACTAATTGTTATAATAATATTTTTCAGGGATGAAAGTTAATATTTGAAATTTCGTTTGCGTTATCTTTTCTAAAAGCTCACATTTAACCATTTTAATTTTATCGATAATATTTGAGAGACATGTATATTAATAATTTTCAGATAATCACGAAGTAAAATAATGACAACGCATAATGCATTACAGTTTATTGTTTATGATATTAAGACAATGAGCTTATAGGTGTATAGGGACTACAGGATTATGTAGAGGAGGAATGATAAAAGGTTTTATATCGAATGATTTGATGTCATCTCCAGCTATAGCCTCTTTGATAGCAATGGCTAAAGAACAAAATTAATTCAATTAGTAAAATATTTTGAAACAATATCTAAATATTAACAAGCGTACGAAGCAATAAAAACTATTATCGAATATAGCAAAATTAGTAAAAGAAACAAGCTTTTAGATTTGCATGAAAAGAATTGAAGATAACTCTTCACGTAACATATTTCCCACATGGTTCACATTTAGTAGAACTTGGTGTTACTTATCATTAGTTTTAATATCAAAACTAAAATAATGCAGGAGCATACGCTATTTAAAATACTATAAACAAATAAATAATAATTATTACTGACCTAAGATTTTTGCCAACTTTTCTAATGCTGAAGATGATGTTGGAGCAAGCTCATCAGACGCTACCAGGAAAAATTGCATTGTCGTTAAGAGGAGGAAAACCATCATACTAATGAGAAGTTGTCTTAGAAACATGATGGGCCAACACTTGATTATTTGTAAAAAAAATTATAATATTGAAGTAATATATCTTGATAGATGAATTGTTCGTCACAAGAGTGAGTTGCTTTAAAGAGTATGAACAATTAAACGTTATGAATAAGGTTTTAGTTTTTTGAAACTGACCATGGTCGTCCAGAAACTGAAATCTTCATTGTGTATTGTAACTTTCTTTGTATCCAATAACATATCTCATGGTAGAAATGAAATATATATAAATTAAATAAAGAATTATGACCTGATACACTATGCTTATTATATTTATTAATTAAATATTTTATAGAAATAATGTCGTCATTTAACATAATGCTTATACTTTATGTAAAAATCTAAGATTGTTGTATGGTAAGTTGAAAAAAATCTATTCCATATCCTTCAAGGGCATAAATATAATTGAGAGAGGAATAAGTATCTCTTTTGTAAATTAGTTAGTAATCCTTTAGCCATCCAATACTTTATGTTCTTTTTGGTATCAATTACATGAAGCAAGGTTCTAAACTCCACGCATAGAAATCTTCTTTGAAAATAGAACTTGATTAATTTTTTTGACGATCAACTTTCTTGTAATTTTTGAAAATCTAAACATGGTACAAAAATTCTCACTCTTAGAAATTATGATTTTAATAATATCTTGTTCACCTTCTCAATGAACCTAGTTGATGATCCTCTTCGTACAAGTTAAAAATATCAAACTGTGGATGAAATTTTTGTCAATATGACTTATTGGAGATATTTGTTCATTTTTTTATATTAAAAGTATAAAACATTTAGTTAAACATCAAGTATATCATGATAATTTGAGTCATAATATGATGTTATCATGATTTTAAACAAGCATGGCAAAAGATTGAAATATTTGTAAAAAACTATTTTTCATTTTGTGTTAATTTGTTTCCCTCATGCTAAATAACAAAGATAAATTTTAATAATCAATTGTATAAAGGTGTGAACTAAAAAAAGTCAAACATAATCAAAATCTAAGAAGACAAATTTGATATTTTATTCAAATATCATAAATATTTGTTTTGCCAACATTGACATTACAATCACTTAAATTTTAAGATCAGCAGATTCTAATGGTCTAAGATTATTTTCTTATAGGTAACTTATAATGTACTGAGAGTTTCTTTTTTTTATAGAAATGTTTCGACTTGGTAAATTCTAGGGACTTGAACTGAAAATTTGTTCATTTAACTGGCGACTACATTATTGATTATCAAAACCTAGTAGCTAATAATATAACTATACTTTAATAGAGTTAGTGTTATGTACATTAGTTTGCATTTGTAGAGGAAATTGAAAATCAACCCCTATTACAAGAATTACACATTTATAATAATAAACTATATAATTGAATAATATCGAAAAAAAATATCCATCTTGTTGGAAAATTTCTACAACATAATGAAATAACTTTTATTTCATGTGGTAATAGTGATGTCAAAACTTTTTTCTTATAAACTTGGATGTTTCTATTTCTAGAAATAGAAATAGAGCATTCTTTGATATAATAATACTTATCATGATTATAGGCAATCTATAACTGCTCAAAATTGATATTTATAATTTCTTTTTGGGTCATTTTTTTCCTCAAGTTGACATCTAACAATATTAATTTTATCGATAGTATTAGAGACTTTTATTTTGTTATTTTTTATTCATCACATATTATGATAATGATAATGCATAATGCATTAAAATTTATTTTTTATGATATTAGAAAAAATTAGCTTAAGGAGATGTAAGGTGTAATGGATTATAACGGAGAGGTATGATTAAAGGTTTAATATCAAAAGATCTGATCTCATCCCCAACTATCGCCTCTTTGATAGCAATGGATAAAACATAAAAGTAATTCATGTTAGTAAAATATTTTGAAAAAAAAATTTAAATTTTAATAATCATGTGATATTATCTAAAATGTTGAATAATACAGCATAATTAGTAAAAAAAAAAAAAGCAATCTTGATGGCATTAAAAGTACTAGACAAATTTTCACCAACAACTTATTTTTTATGATCCACATTGAGGTGAACTTGGTGTTATTGATCATAAAGTTTTAACATCGAAAAAACATGCATAATGTGTGATCGTATATTATTCCAAATAACTTAAGCAAGTGAAACTATATTATTACTAATATAAGATTTTAGCCAACTATTCTAATTCTCAAGATGACATAGGAGCAATCTCTTTATATGCTAGTGGAAAAAAATTGCATTGTCGTTAAAAGAAGGAAGATTGTTAGGCCAATAAAAAAAGTTTTTTCTTCTAAATGTGTTGGACTAACATTTCATTATTAATAATAAATAAATAAATTTTGTTTTATTGATGTAATGTGTAGATGGATGAATTAGCTTTCCCAAAGAGTGAGGCAATATAAAGATTAGGGTCAATTGAATTTTATGCAAAAGGCTACATTATTTTAACACTTTTCATTAAAACTGAAATCTTCAATATATATAACAAAATCCGTAGTATCTAATATTGTATAAAATGGAGGAAGTGAAATGTGTAAAAGTTGAATAAAGAATTGTGACATCATTACAATATATAAACTATGCTTGTTATATAAATAAATTAAAAATTTTATAAGAATATTATCATCTTTTGACATGATACTTATAGTTTATATAACACTATTATGATTTAAATTAAAAAAATTATTTCTTATCATTTGAGTGCATAAAAGTAACTAAGAGAGGAATTAAAGTTTACTTTGTGTATTACTAATTAATACCTTAGTAGTTTAATATGTTATGCTCTTCTTGAGATTAAGTATATAAAGTATGGTGTAAAACACTCAATGCATAGAATTCTTATTTGAAAAGAGACCCAACTTAATTTTTAATATTGTGAATTTAGTATTCTTGGAATATGTAAAAATCAAAATATGGATTGAAAATTCTCAATATTACAATTTTATGTTTGAATAATATGATGTTCACCTTGTTCAGGAATATAGTTGATGATCCTAATTGTACAAGTTAAAAGTATTAAAATATGGATGTACTGATTATCAACTTGACTTGTTCGAGTCCTTTGTTGATTATTTTATATAAGATGAAGAATATTTTACAATAAACATCTATTATCTCTTGAAAATTTAAATCAAAATATGATGTAATCAATATTGTATTTATGGATAAAAACCTAAAAATATTTGTAATTATTTATCTTTGCTTTTATGTTAATTATTTTACACAAATCCTAAAAAAGATAAATTTTAATAATGTATTGTTAAAAGGAGTGAACTAAAAAGTCAAACATATTAAAAATCTAAAATGTCACAATTGTATAAAAAATTTATAAAACATTAGTTTTGACAACTCTAAGATTATAACCACTTAAAGTTCAGGATGAATGTATTTTAATGGTCCAATGCTAGTTTATCATGTGCAACGAATAAGGTATTTATAATTTCTTTTTATAGCAATGTTTCAACTCATTACCAACTAATGACTTGTAATTAAAATTTTTTCGTTAAGTATCATATGTGCTATTCATCATTAAAATATATGAGCTTAGAATATTGTTATAATATAATGGAGTGAGGATTTTGTGTGTTGGTCAAGTTTTTTGTATGGAAATTGGAACTCTAACACACTCTCATGAATTGTCAATTTATGACAATAGAATATATAATTGAATAATATTAAGAAACAATACATTATATTGGAACAATTATGTAATATAATGACATAATTATATTTTATGTGGTAATATTAAATCGAAACTTCTTTTCAAGAAAACATAGAACTAATTGTTATAATAATATTTTTCAGGGATGCAAGTTAATATTTGAAATTTCATTTGCGTTATCTTTTCTAAAAGCTCACATTTAACCATTTCAATTTTATCGATAATATTTGAGAGACATGTATATTAATAATTTTTAGATAATCTCGAAGTAAAATAATGACAACGCATAATGCATTACAGTTTATTGTTTATGATATTAAGACAATGAGCTTATAGGTGTATAGGGACTACAGGATTATGTAGAGGAGGAATGATAAAAGGTTTTATATCGAATGATTTGATGTCATCTCCAGCTATAGCCTCTCTGATAGCAATGGCTAAAGAACAAAATTAATTCAATTAGTAAAATATTTTGAAACAATATCTAAATATTAAAAGTTTCTGAAGCAATAAAAACTATTGTCGAATATTGCAAAATTAGTAAAAGAAACAAGCTTTTAGATTTGCATGAAAAGAATTGAAGATAACTCTTGACGTAACATATTTCCCATATGGTTTACATTTAGTAGAACTTGGTGTTACTTATCATTAGTTTTAATATCAAAACTAAAATAATCTTTGGAGCATACGCTATTTAAAATACTATAAACAAATAAATAATAATTATTACTTACCTAAGATTTTTTGCCAACTTTTCTAATGCTGAAGATGATGTTGGAGCAAGCTCATCGACGCCTACAGGTGAAAAAAAATTGCATTGTCGTTAAGAGGAAGAAGACCATCATACTAATGAGAAGTTGTCTTAGAAACATGATGGGCCAACACTTGATATTTGTAAAAAAATTTATAATATTGAAGTAATATATCTTGATAGATGAATTGTTAGTCACAAGAGTGAGTTGCTTTTTAAAGAGTGTGAACAATTAAACGTTATGAATAAGGTTTTAGTTTTTTGAAACTGACCATGGTCGTCCAAAAACTGAAATCTTCATTGTATATTGTAACTTTCTTTGTATCCAATAACATATCTCATGGTAGAAATGAAATGTATATAAATTAAATAAAGAATTATGACCTAATACACTATGCTTATTATATTTATTAATTAAATATTTTATAGAAATAATGTCATCATTTAACATAATGCTTATACTTTATGTAACAAACTAAGATTGTTGTATGGTAAGTTGAAAAAAATCTATTCCATATCCTTCAAGTGCATAAATATAATTGAGAGAGGAATAAGCATCTCTTTTGTAAATTAGTTAGTAATCCTTTAGCCATCTAATACTTTATGTTCTTTTTGGTATCAATTACATGAAGCAAGGTTCTAAACTCCACACATAGAAATCTTCTTTGAAAATAGAACTTGATTAATTTTTTTGACGATCAACTTTCTTGTAATTTTTGAAAATCTAAACATGGTACAAAAATTCTCACTCTTAGAAATTATGATTTTAATAATATCTTGTTCACCTTCTCAATGAACCTAGTTGATGATCCTCTTCGTACAAGTTAAAAATATCAAACTGTGGATGAAATTTTTGTCAATATGACTTATTGGAGATATTTGTTCATTTTTTTATATTAAAAGTATAAAACATTTAGTTAAACATCAAGTATATCATGATAATTTGAGTCATAATATGATGTTATCATGATTTTAAACAAGCATGGCAAAGATTGAAATATTTGTAAAAAACTATTTTTCATTTTGTGTTAATTTGTTTCCCTCATGCTAAATAACAAAGATAAATTTTAATAATCAATTGTATAAAGGTGTGAACTAAAAAGTCAAACATAATCAAAATCTAAGAAGACAAATTTGATATTTTATTCAAATATCATAAATATTTGTTTTGCCAACATTGACATTACAATCACTTAAATTTTAAGATCAGCAGATTCTAATGGTCTAAGATTATTTTCTTATAGGTAACTTATAATGTACTGAGAGTTTCTTTTTTATAGAAATGTTTGACTTGGTAAATTCTAGGGACTTGAACTGAAAATTTGTTCATTTAACTGGCGACTACATTATTGATTATCAAAACCTAGTAGCTAATAATATAACTATACTTTAATAGAGTTAGTGTTATGTACATTAGTTTGCATTTGTAGAGGAAATTGAAAATCAACCCCTATTACAAGAATTACACATTTATAATAATAAACTATATAATTGAATAATATCGAAAAAAATATCCATCTTGTTGGAAAATTTCTACAACATAATGAAATAACTTTATTTCATGTGGTAATAGTGATGTCAAAACTTCTTTTCTTATAAACTTGGATGTTTCTATTTCTAGAAATAGAAATAGAGCATTCTTTGATATAATAATACTTATCATGATTATAGGCAATCTATAACTGCTCAAAATTGATATTTATAATTTCTTTTGGGTCATTTTTTTCCTCAAGTTGACATCTAACAATATTAATTTTATCGATAGTATTAGAGACTTTTATTTTGTTATTTTTTATTCATCACATATTATGATAATGATAATGCATAATGCATTAAAATTTATTTTTATGATATTAAAAAATTAGCTTAAGGAGATGTAAGGTGTAATGGATTATAATGGAGAGGTATGATTAAAGGTTTAATATCAAAAGATCTGATCTCATCCCCAACTATCGCCTCTTTGATAGCAATGGATAAAAACATAAAAGTAATTCATGTTAGTAAAATATTTTGAAAAAAAAAATTTAAATTTTAATAATCATGTGATATTATCTAAAATGTTGAATAATACAGCATAATTAGTTAAAAAAAAAAAAAGCAATCTTGATGGCATTAAAAGTACTAGACAAATTTTCACCAACAACTTATTTTTATGATCCACATTGAGGTGAACTTGGTGTTATTGATCATAAGTTTTAACATGAAACATGCATAATGTGTGATCAGTATATTATTCCAAATAACTTAAGCAAGTGAAACTATATATTATTACTAATATAAGATTTTAGCCAACTATTCTAATTCTCAAGATGACATAGGAGCAATCTCTTTATATGCTAGTGGAAAAAATTGCATTGTCGTTAAAAGAAGGAAGATTGTTAGGCCAATAAAAAGTTTTCTTCTAAATGTGTTGGACTAACATTTCATTATTAATAATAAATAAATAAATTTTGCTTTATTGATGTAATGTGTAGATGGATGAATTAGCTTTCCCAAGAGTGAGGCAATATAAAGATTAGGGTCAATTGAATTTTATGCAAAAGGCTACATTATTTTAACACTTTTCATTAAAACTGAAATCTTCAATATATATAACAAAATCCGTAGTATCTAATATTGTATAAAATGGAGGAAGTGAAATGTGTAAAAGTTGAATAAAGAATTGTGACATCGTACAATATATAAACTATGCTTGTTATATAAATAAATTAAAAATTTTATAAGAATATTATCATCTTTTGACATGATACTTATAGTTTATATAACACTATTATGATTTAAATTAAAAAAATTATTTCTTATCATTTGAGTGCATAAAAGTAACTAAGAGAGGAATTAAAGTTTACTTTGTGTATTACTAATTAATACCTTAGTAGTTTAATATGTTATGCTCTTCTTGAGATTAAGTATATAAAGTATGGTGTAAAACACTCAATGCATAGAATTCTTATTTGAAAAGAGACCCAACTTAATTTTTAATATTGTGAATTTAGTATTCTTGGAATATGTAAAAATCAAAATATGGATTGAAAATTCTCAATATTACAATTTTATGTTTGAATAATATGATGTTCACCTTGTTCAGGAATATAGTTGATGATCCTAATTGTACAAGTTAAAAGTATTAAAATATGGATGTACTGATTATCAACTTGACTTGTTCGAGTCCTTTGTTGATTATTTTATATAAGATGAAGAATATTTTACAATAAACATCTATTATCTCTTGAAAATTTAAATCAAAATATGATGTAATCAATATTGTATTTATGGATAAAAACCAAAAAAAATATTTGTAATTATTTATCTTTGCTTTTATGTTAATTATTTTACACAAATCCTAAAAAAGATAAATTTTAATAATGTATTGTTAAAAGGAGTGAACTAAAAAGTCAAACATATTAAAAATCTAAAATGTCACAATTGTATAAAAAATTTATAAAACATTAGTTTTGACAACTCTAAGATTATAACCACTTAAAGTTCAGGATGAATGTATTTTAATGGTCCAATGCTAGTTTATCATGTGCAACGAATAAGGTATTTATAATTTCTTTTTATAGCAATGTTTCAACTCATTACCAACTAATGACTTGTAATTAAAATTTTTTCGTTAAGTATCATATGTGCTATTCATCATTAAAATATATGAGCTTAGAATATTGTTATAATATAATGGAGTGAGGATTTTGTGTGTTGGTCAAGTTTTGTATCGGAAATTGGAACTCTAACACACTCTCATGAATTGTCAATTTATGACAATAGAATATATAATTGAATAATATTAAGAAACAATACATTATATTGGAACAATTATGTAATATAATGACATAATTATATTTTATGTGGTAATATTAAATCGAAACTTCTTTTCAAGAAAACATAGAACTAATTGTTATAATAATATTTTTCAGGGATGCAAGTTAATATTTGAAATTTCATTTTGCGTTATCTTTTCTAAAAGCTCACATTTAACCATTTCAATTTTATCGATAATATTTGAGAGACATGTATATTAATAATTTTTAGATAATCTCGAAGTAAAATAATGACAACGCATAATGCATTACAGTTTATTGTTTATGATATTAAGACAATGAGCTTATAGGTGTATAGGGACTACAGGATTATGTAGAGGAGGAATGATAAAAGGTTTTATATCGAATGATTTGATGTCATCTCCAGCTATAGCCTCTCTGATAGCAATGGCTAAAGAACAAAATTAATTCAATTAGTAAAATATTTTGAAACAATATCTAAATATTAACAAGCGTACGAAGCAATAAAAACTATTGTCGAATATTGCAAAATTAGTAAAAGAAACAAGCTTTTAGATTTGCATGAAAAGAATTGAAGATAACTCTTGACGTAACATATTTCCCATATGGTTTACATTTAGTAGAACTTGGTGTTACTTATCATTAGTTTTAATATCAAAACTAAAATAATGCTGGAGCATACGCTATTTAAAATACTATAAACAAATAAATAATAATTATTACTTACCTAAGATTTTTTGCCAACTTTTCTAATGTGAAGATGATGTTGGAGCAAGCTCATCGACGCCTACTGGGAAAAATTGCATTGTCGTTAAGAGGAAGAAGACCATCATACTAATGAGAAGTTGTCTTAGAAACATGATGGGCCAACACTTGATATTTGTAAAAAAATTTATAATATTGAAGTAATATATCTTGATAGATGAATTGTTCGTCACAAGAGTGAGTTGCTTTAAAGAGTGTGAACAATTAAACGTTATGAATAAGGTTTTAGTTTTTTGAAACTGACCATGGTCGTCCAAAAACTGAAATCTTCATTGTATATTGTAACTTTCTTTGTATCCAATAACATATCTCATGGTAGAAATGAAATGTATATAAATTAAATAAAGAATTATGACCTAATACACTATGCTTATTATATTTATTAATTAAATATTTTATAGAAATAATGTCATCATTTAACATAATGCTTATACTTTATGTAACAAACTAAGATTGTTGTATGGTAAGTTGAAAAAAATCTATTCCATATCCTTCAAGTGCATAAATATAATTGAGAGAGGAATAAGCATCTCTTTTGTAAATTAGTTAGTAATCCTTTAGCCATCTAATACTTTATGTTCTTTTTGGTATCAATTACATGAAGCAAGGTTCTAAACTCCACACATAGAAATCTTCTTTGAAAATAGAACTTGATTAATTTTTTTGACGATCAACTTTCTTGTAATTTTTGAAAATCTAAACATGGTACAAAAATTCTCACTCTTAGAAATTATGATTTTAATAATATCTTGTTCACCTTCTCAATGAACCTAGTTGATGATCCTCTTCGTACAAGTTAAAAATATCAAACTGTGGATGAAATTTTTGTCAATATGACTTATTGGAGATATTTGTTCATTTTTTTATATTAAAAGTATAAAACATTTAGTTAAACATCAAGTATATCATGATAATTTGAGTCATAATATGATGTTATCATGATTTTAAACAAGCATGGCAAAGATTGAAATATTTGTAAAAAACTATTTTTCATTTTGTGTTAATTTGTTTCCCTCATGCTAAATAACAAAGATAAATTTTAATAATCAATTGTATAAAGGTGTGAACTAAAAAGTCAAACATAATCAAAATCTAAGAAGACAAATTTGATATTTTATTCAAATATCATAAATATTTGTTTTGCCAACATTGACATTACAATCACTTAAATTTTAAGATCAGCAGATTCTAATGGTCTAAGATTATTTTCTTATAGGTAACTTATAATGTACTGAGAGTTTCTTTTTATAGAAATGTTTCGACTTGGTAAATTCTAGGGACTTGAACTGAAAATTTGTTCATTTAACTGGCGACTACATTATTGATTATCAAAACCTAGTAGCTAATAATATAACTATACTTTAATAGAGTTAGTGTTATGTACATTAGTTTGCATTTGTAGAGGAAATTGAAAATCAACCCCTATTACAAGAATTACACATTTATAATAATAAACTATATAATTGAATAATATCGAAAAAAATATCCATCTTGTTGGAAAATTTCTACAACATAATGAAATAACTTTATTTCATGTGGTAATAGTGATGTCAAAACTTCTTTTCTTATAAACTTGGATGTTTCTATTTCTAGAAATAGAAATAGAGCATTCTTTGATATAATAATACTTATCATGATTATAGGCAATCTATAACTGCTCAAAATTGATATTTATAATTTCTTTTGGGTCATTTTTTCCTCAAGTTGACATCTAACAATATTAATTTTATCGATAGTATTAGAGACTTTTATTTTGTTATTTTTTATTCATCACATATTATGATAATGATAATGCATAATGCATTAAAATTTATTTTTTATGATATTAGAAAAAATTAGCTTAAGGAGATGTAAGGTGTAATGGATTATAACGGAGAGGTATGATTAAAGGTTTAATATCAAAAGATCTGATCTCATCCCCAACTATCGCCTCTTTGATAGCAATGGATAAAACATAAAAGTAATTCATGTTAGTAAAATATTTTGAAAAAAAATTTAAATTTTAATAATCATGTGATATTATCTAAAATGTTGAATAATACAGCATAATTAGTTAAAAAAAAAAAGCAATCTTGATGGCATTAAAAGTACTAGACAAATTTTCACCAACAACTTATTTTTATGATCCACATTGAGGTGAACTTGGTGTTATTGATCGCAAGTTTTAACATCGAAACATGCATAATGTGTGATCGTATATTATTCCAAATAACTTAAGCAAGTGAAACTATATTATTACTAATATAAGATTTTAGCCAACTATTCTAATTCTCAAGATGACATAGGAGCAATCTCTTTATATGCTAGTGGAAAAAATTGCATTGTCGTTAAAAGAAGGAAGATTGTTAGGCCAATAAAAAGTTTTCTTCTAAATGTGTTGGACTAACATTTCATTATTAATAATAAATAAATAAATTTTGCTTTATTGATGTAATGTGTAGATGGATGAATTAGCTTTCCCAAGAGTGAGGCAATATAAAGATTAGGGTCAATTGAATTTTATGCAAAAGGCTACATTATTTTAACACTTTTCATTAAAACTGAAATCTTCAATATATATAACAAAATCCGTAGTATCTAATATTGTATAAAATGGAGGAAGTGAAATGTGTAAAAGTTGAATAAAGAATTGTGACATCGTACAATATATAAACTATGCTTGTTATATAAATAAATTAAAAATTTTATAAGAATATTATCATCTTTTGACATGATACTTATAGTTTATATAACACTATTATGATTTAAATTAAAAAAATTATTTCTTATCATTTGAGTGCATAAAAGTAACTAAGAGAGGAATTAAAGTTTACTTTGTGTATTACTAATTAATACCTTAGTAGTTTAATATGTTATGCTCTTCTTGAGATTAAGTATATAAAGTATGGTGTAAAACACTCAATGCATAGAATTCTTATTTGAAAAGAGACCCAACTTAATTTTTAATATTGTGAATTTAGTATTCTTGGAATATGTAAAAATCAAAATATGGATTGAAAATTCTCAATATTACAATTTTATGTTTGAATAATATGATGTTCACCTTGTTCAGGAATATAGTTGATGATCCTCTTTGTACAAGTTAAAAGTATTAAAATATGGATGTACTGATTATCAACTTGACTTGTTCGAGTCCTTTGTTGATTATTTTATATAAGATGAAGAATATTTTACAATAAACATCTATTATCTCTTGAAAATTTAAATCAAAATATGATGTAATCAATATTGTATTTATGGATAAAAACCTAAAAATATTTGTAATTATTTATCTTTGCTTTTATGTTAATTATTTTACACAAATCCTAAAAAAGATAAATTTTAATAATGTATTGTTAAAAGGAGTGAACTAAAAAGTCAAACATATTAAAAATCTAAAATGTCACAATTGTATAAAAAATTTATAAAACATTAGTTTTGACAACTCTAAGATTATAACCACTTAAAGTTCAGGATGAATGTATTTTAATGGTCCAATGCTAGTTTATCATGTGCAACGAATAAGGTATTTATAATTTCTTTTTATAGCAATGTTTCAACTCATTACCAACTAATGACTTGTAATTAAAATTTTTTCGTTAAGTATCATATGTGCTATTCATCATTAAAATATATGAGCTTAGAATATTGTTATAATATAATGGAGTGAGGATTTTGTGTGTTGGTCAAGTTTTGTATCGGAAATTGGAACTCTAACACACTCTCATGAATTGTCAATTTATGACAATAGAATATATAATTGAATAATATTAAGAAACAATACATTATATTGGAACAATTATGTAATATAATGACATAATTATATTTTATGTGGTAATATTAAATCGAAACTTCTTTTCAAGAAAACATAGAACTAATTGTTATAATAATATTTTTCAGGGATGCAAGTTAATATTTGAAATTTCATTTGCGTTATCTTTTCTAAAAGCTCACATTTAACCATTTCAATTTTATCGATAATATTTGAGAGACATGTATATTAATAATTTTTAGATAATCTCGAAGTAAAATAATGACAACGCATAATGCATTACAGTTTATTGTTTATGATATTAAGACAATGAGCTTATAGGTGTATAGGGACTACAGGATTATGTAGAGGAGGAATGATAAAAGGTTTTATATCGAATGATTTGATGTCATCTCCAGCTATAGCCTCTCTGATAGCAATGGCTAAAGAACAAAATTAATTCAATTAGTAAAATATTTTGAAACAATATCTAAATATTAACAAGCGTACGAAGCAATAAAAACTATTGTCGAATATTGCAAAATTAGTAAAAGAAACAAGCTTTTAGATTTGCATGAAAAGAATTGAAGATAACTCTTGACGTAACATATTTCCCATATGGTTTACATTTAGTAGAACTTGGTGTTACTTATCATTAGTTTTAATATCAAAACTAAAATAATGCTGGAGCATACGCTATTTAAAATACTATAAACAAATAAATAATAATTATTACTTACCTAAGATTTTTGCCAACTTTTCTAATGCTGAAGATGATGTTGGAGCAAGCTCATCAGACGCTACCAGGAAAAATTGCATTGTCGTTAAGAGGAAGAAGACCATCATACTAATGAGAAGTTGTCTTAGAAACATGATGGGCCAACACTTGATATTTGTAAAAAAATTTATAATATTGAAGTAATATATCTTGATAGATGAATTGTTCGTCACAAGAGTGAGTTGCTTTAAAGAGTGTGAACAATTAAACGTTATGAATAAGGTTTTAGTTTTTTGAAACTGACCATGGTCGTCCAAAAACTGAAATCTTCATTGTATATTGTAACTTTCTTTGTATCCAATAACATATCTCATGGTAGAAATGAAATGTATATAAATTAAATAAAGAATTATGACCTAATACACTATGCTTATTATATTTATTAATTAAATATTTTATAGAAATAATGTCATCATTTAACATAATGCTTATACTTTATGTAACAAACTAAGATTGTTGTATGGTAAGTTGAAAAAAATCTATTCCATATCCTTCAAGTGCATAAATATAATTGAGAGAGGAATAAGCATCTCTTTTGTAAATTAGTTAGTAATCCTTTAGCCATCTAATACTTTATGTTTTTTTGGTATCAATTACATGAAGCAAGGTTCTAAACTCCACACATAGAAATCTTCTTTGAAAATAGAACTTGATTAATTTTTTTTGACGATCAACTTTCTTGTAATTTTTGAAAATCTAAACATGGTACAAAAAATTCTCACTCTTAGAAATTATGATTTTAATAATATCTTGTTCACCTTCTCAATGAACCTAGTTGATGATCCTCTTCAGTACAAGTTAAAAATATCAAACTGTGGATGAAAATTTTTGTCAATATGACTTATTGGAGATATTTGTTCATTTTTTTATATTAAAAGTATAAAACATTTAGTTAAACATCAAGTATATCATGATAATTTGAGTCATAATATGATGTTATCATGATTTTAAACAAGCATGGCAAAGATTGAAATATTTGTAAAAAACTATTTTTCATTTTGTGTTAATTTGTTTCCCTCATGCTAAATAACAAAGATAAATTTTAATAATCAATTGTATAAAGGTGTGAACTAAAAAGTCAAACATAATCAAAATCTAAGAAGACAAATTTGATATTTTATTCAAATATCATAAATATTTGTTTTGCCAACATTGACATTACAATCACTTAAATTTTAAGATCAGCAGATTCTAATGGTCTAAGATTATTTTCTTATAGGTAACTTATAATGTACTGAGAGTTTCTTTTTATAGAAATGTTTCGACTTGGTAAATTCTAGGGACTTGAACTGAAAATTTGTTCATTTAACTGGCGACTACATTATTGATTATCAAAACCTAGTAGCTAATAATATAACTATACTTTAATAGAGTTAGTGTTATGTACATTAGTTTGCATTTGTAGAGGAAATTGAAAATCAACCCCTATTACAAGAATTACACATTTATAATAATAAACTATATAATTGAATAATATCGAAAAAAATATCCATCTTGTTGGAAAATTTCTACAACATAATGAAATAACTTTATTTCATGTGGTAATAGTGATGTCAAAACTTCTTTTCTTATAAACTTGGATGTTTCTATTTCTAGAAATAGAAATAGAGCATTCTTTGATATAATAATACTTATCATGATTATAGGCAATCTATAACTGCTCAAAATTGATATTTATAATTTCTTTTGGGTCATTTTTTCCTCAAGTTGACATCTAACAATATTAATTTTATCGATAGTATTAGAGACTTTTATTTTGTTATTTTTTATTCATCACATATTATGATAATGATAATGCATAATGCATTAAAATTTATTTTTTATGATATTAGAAAAAATTAGCTTAAGGAGATGTAAGGTGTAATGGATTATAACGGAGAGGTATGATTAAAGGTTTAATATCAAAAGATCTGATCTCATCCCCAACTATCGCCTCTTTGATAGCAATGGATAAAACATAAAAGTAATTCATGTTAGTAAAATATTTTGAAAAAAAATTTAAATTTTAATAATCATGTGATATTATCTAAAATGTTGAATAATACAGCATAATTAGTTAAAAAAAAAAAGCAATCTTGATGGCATTAAAAGTACTAGACAAATTTTCACCAACAACTTATTTTTATGATCCACATTGAGGTGAACTTGGTGTTATTGATCGCAAGTTTTAACATCTAAACATGCATAATGTGTGATCGTGATATTATTCCAAATAACTTAAGCAAGTGAAACTATATTATTACTAATATAAGATTTTAGCCAACTATTCTAATTCTCAAGATGACATAGGAGCAATCTCTTTATATGCTAGTGGAAAAAAATTGCATTGTCGTTAAAAGAAGGAAGATTGTTAGGCCAATAAAAGTTTTCTTCTAAATGTGTTGGACTAACATTTCATTATTAATAATAAATAAATAAATTTTGCTTTATTGATGTAATGTGTAGATGGATGAATTAGTTTTCCCAAGAGTGAGGCAATATAAAGATTAGGGTCAATTGAATTTTATGCAAAAGGCTACATTATTTTAACACTTTTCATTAAAACTGAAATCTTCAATATATATAACAAAACTGTAGTATCTAATATTGTATAAAATGGATGGAAGTGAAATGTGTAAAAGTTGAATAAAGAATTGTGACATCGCATACAATATATAAACTATGCTTGTTATATAAATAAATTAAAAATTTTATAAGAATATTATCATCTTTTGACATGATACTTATAGTTTATATAACACTATTATGATTTAAATTAAAAAAAAATTATTTCTTATCATTTGAGTGCATAAAAGTAACTAAGAGAGGAATTAAAGTTTACTTTGTGAATTACTAATTAATACCTTAGTAGTTTAATATGTTATGCTCTTCTTGAGATTAAGTATATAAAGTATGGTGTAAAACACTCAATGCATAGAATTCTTATTTGAAAAGAGACCCAACTTAATTTTTAATATTGTGAATTTAGTATTCTTGGAATATGTAAAAATCAAAATATGGATTGAAAATTCTCAATATTACAATTTTATGTTTGAATAATATGATGTTCACCTTGTTCAGGAATATAGTTGATGATCCTCTTTGTACAAGTTAAAAGTATTAAAATATGGATGTACTGATTATCAACTTGACTTGTTCGAGTCCTTTGTTGATTATTTTATATAAGATGAAGAATATTTTACAATAAACATCTATTATCTCTTGAAAATTTAAATCAAAATATGATGTAATCAATATTGTATTTATGGATAAAAACCTAAAAATATTTGTAATTATTTATCTTTGCTTTTATGTTAATTATTTTACACAAATCCTAAAAAAGATAAATTTTAATAATGTATTGTTAAAAGGAGTGAACTAAAAAGTCAAACATATTAAAAATCTAAAATGTCACAATTGTATAAAAAATTTATAAAACATTAGTTTTGACAACTCTAAGATTATAACCACTTAAAGTTCAGGATGAATGTATTTTAATGGTCCAATGCTAGTTTATCATGTGCAACTGAATAAGGTATTTATAATTTCTTTTTTATAGCAATGTTTCAACTCATTACCAACTAATGACTTGTAATTAAAATTTTTTTTCGTTAAGTATCATATGTGCTATTCATCATTAAAATATATGAGCTTAGAATATTGTTATAATATAATGGGTGAGGATTTTGTGTGTTGGTCAGTTTTTTGTATCGGAATTGGAACTCTAACACACTCTCATGAATTGTCAATTTATGACAATAGAATATATAATTGAATAATATTAAGAAACAATACATTATATTGGAACAATTATGTAATATAATGACATAACTATATTTTATGTGGTAAGAGTTATATCGAACCTTCTTTTCAAGAAAACATAGAACCGAAAGAAAGTTAATATTTGAAATTTCATTTGGGTTATCTTTTCTACAAGCTCACATTTAACCATTTCAATTTTTTCGATAATATTTGAGAGACATGTATTTTAATAATTTTTAGTTCATCTCGAAGTAAAATGATGGCAACGCATAATGCATTACAGTTTATTGTTTATGATATTAAGACAATGAGCCTATAGGTGTATAGGGACTACAGGATTATGTAGAGGAGGAATTATAAAAGGTTTTATATCGAATGATTTAATGTCATCTCCATCAATAGCCTCTTTGATAGCAATGGCTAAAGAACAAAATTAATTCAATTAGTAAAATAGATCAAAATTTTAACAAGCATACAAAGCAATAAAAACTATTGTTGAATATAGCAAAATTAGTAAAAGAAACAAGCTTTTAGATTTGCATGAAAAGAATTGGAGATAACACTTCACGTAACATATTTCCTATATGGTCCACATTTAGTAGAACTTGGTGTTATTTATCATTAGTTTTAATATCAAAACTATAATAATGCTAAATCATACGTTATTTCAAATACTGTAAACAAAAAAATAATAATTATTACTTACCTAAGATTTTTTTGCCAACTTTTCTAATCTTTGAAGATGATGTTGGAGCAAGCTCATCGGGGCGCTACCAGGAAAAATTGCATTGTCGTTAAGAGGAAGAAGACCATCATACTAATGAGAAGTTGTCTTAGAAACATGATGGGCCAACACTTGATATTTGTAAAAAAATTTATAATATTGAAGTAATATATCTTGATAGATGAATTGTTCGTCACAAGAGTGAGTTGCTTTAAAGAGTGTGAACAATTAAACGTTATGAATAAGGTTTTAGTTTTTTTGAAACTGACCATGGTCGTCCAAAAAACTGAAATCTTCATTGTATATTGTAACTTTCTTTGTATCCAATAACATATCTCATGGTAGAAATGAAATGTATATAAATTAAATAAAGAATTATGACCTAATACACTATGCTTATTATATTTATTAATTAAATATTTTATAGAAATAATGTCATCATTTAACATAATGCTTATACTTTATGTAACAAACTAAGATTGTTGTATGGTAAGTTGAAAAAAATCTATTCCATATCCTTCAAGTGCATAAATATAATTGAGAGAGGAATAAGCATCTCTTTTGTAAATTAGTTAGTAATCCTTTAGCCATCTAATACTTTATGTTCTTTTTTTTGGTATCAATTACATGAAGCAAGGTTCTAAACTCCACACATAGAAATCTTCTTTGAAAATAGAACTTGATTTTTTTTTTGACGATCAACTTTCTTGTAATTTTTGAAAATCTAAACATGGTACAAAAATTCTCACTCTTAGAAATTATGATTTTAATAATATCTTGTTCACCTTCTCAATGAACCTAGTTGATGATCCTCTTCGTACAAGTTAAAAATATCAAACTGTGGATGAAATTTTTGTCAATATGACTTATTGGAGATATTTGTTCATTTTTTTATATTAAAAGTATAAAACATTTTAGTTAAACATCAAGTATATCATGATAATTTGAGTCATAATATGATGTTATCATGATTTTAAACAAGCATGGCAAAGATTGAAATATTTGTAAAAAAAACTATTTTTCATTTTGTGTTAATTTGTTTCCCTCATGCTAAATAACAAAGATAAATTTTAATAATCAATTGTATAAAGGTGTGAACTAAAAAAGTCAAACATAATCAAAATCTAAGAAGACAAATTTGATATTTTATTCAAATATCATAAATATTTGTTTTTGCCAACATTGACATTACAATCACTTAAATTTTAAGATCAGCAGATTCTAATGGTCTAAGATTATTTTCTTATAGGTAACTTATAATGTACTGAGAGTTTCTTTTTATAGAAATGTTTCGACTTGGTAAATGCTAGGGACTTGAACTGAAAATTTGTTCATTTAACTGGCTGACTACATTATTGATTATCAAAACCTAGTAGCTAATAATATAACTATACTTTAATAGAGTTAGTGTTATGTACATTGGTTTGCATTTGTAGAGGAAATTGAAAATCAACCCCTATTACAAGAATTACACATTTATAATAATAAACTATATAATTGAATAATATCGAAAAAAATATCCATCTTGTTGGAAAATTTCTACAACATAATGAAATAACTTTATTTCATGTGGTAATAGTGATGTCAAAACTTCTTTTCTTATAAACTTGGATGTTTCTATTTCTAGAAATAGAAATAGAGCATTCTTTGATATAATAATACTTATCATGATTATAGGCAATCTATAACTGCTCAAAATTGATATTTATAATTTCATTTTTGGGTCATTTTTTTTTCCTCAAGTTGACATCTAACAATATTAATTTTATCGATAGTATTAGAGACTTTTATTTTGTTATTTTTTATTAATCACATATTATGATAATGATAAAGCATAATGCATTAAAATTTATTTTTCATGATATTAGAAAAAATTAGCTTAAGGAGATGTAAGGTATAATGGATTATAACGGAGAGGTATGATTAAAGGTTTAATATCAAAAGATCTAATCTCATCCCCAACTATCGCCTAATAGGAATGGATAAAAAATAAAAGTAATTAATGTTAGTAAAATATTTTGAAAAAAGATTTAAATTTTAATAATCATATGATATTATCTAAAATGTTGAATAATACATCATAATTAGTGAATAAAAAAAAGCTATCTTGATGGCATTAAAAGTACTAGACAAATTTTCACCAACCACTAATTTTTATGGTCCACATTGAGGTGAACTTTGTGTTATTGATCATAAGTTTTAACATCGAAACATGCATAATGTGTGATCGTATATTATTCCAAATAACTTAAGCAAGTGAAACTATATTATTACTAATATAAGATTTTAGCCAACTATTCTAATTCTGAAGATGACAAAGGAGCAATCTCTTTATATGCTAGTGGAAAAAATTGCATTGTCGTTAAAAGAAGGAAGATTGTTAGGCCAATAAAAAGTTTTCTTCTAAATGTGTTGGGCTAACATTTCATTATTAATAAAAATAAATAAATTTTGCTTTATTAATGTAATATGTAGATAGATGAATTAGTTATCACAAGAGTGAGGCAATATAAAGATTAGGGTCAATTAAATTTTATGCAAAAGGCTACATTATTTTAACACTTTTCATGTAAACAGAAATCTTCAATGTATATAACAAAATCCGTAGTATCTAATATTGTATAAAATGGAAGAAGTGAAATGTGTAAAAGTTGAATAAAGAATCGTGACATCGTACAATATATAAACTATGCTTGTTATATAAATAAAGTAAATATTTTATAAGAATATTATCATCTTTTGACATGATACTTATAGTTTATATAACACTATTATAATTTAAATTAAAAAAAAAATGTTTCATATCTTTCGAGTGCATAAAAGTAACTAAGAGAGGAATTAAAGTTTACTTTATGAATTACTAATTAATACCTTAGTAGTTTAATATGTTATTATCTTCTTAAGATGAAGTATATAAAGTATGGTGTAAAACACTCCATGCATAGAATTCTTATTTGAAAAGAGACCCAACTTAGTTTTTTATATTGTCGATATAGTATTCTTGGAATATGTAAAAATCAAAATATGGATTGAAAATTCTCAATATTACAATTTTATGTTTGAATAATATGTTGTTCACCTTGTTCAGTAATATAGTTGATGATTCTCTTCGTACAAGTTAAAAGTATTAAAATATGGATGTACTGATTGTCAACTTGACTTGTTCGAGTCCTTTGTTGATTATTTTATATAAGATGAATAATATTTTACAATAAACATCTATTATCACTTGATAATTTAAATCAAAATATGATGTTATCAATATTGTATTTATGGATAAAAAACCTAAAAATATTTGTAATTATTTATCTTTGCTTTTATGTTAATTCTTTTATTCAAATTCTAAAAAAGATAAATTTTAATAATGTATTGTTAAAAGGAGTGAACTAAAAAGTCAAACATATTAAAAATCTAAAATGTCACAATTGTATAAAAAATTTATAAAACTTTAGTTTTGCCAACTCTATGATTATAACCACTTAAAGTTCAGGATGAATGTATTTTAATGGTCCAATGCTAGTTTATCATGGGCAACTAATAAGTTATTTATAATTTCTTTTTATAGCAATGTTTCAACTCATTACCAACTAATGACAAGTAATTAAAATTTTTTCATTAAGTATCATGTGTGCTATTCATCATTAAAATATATGAGCTTATAATATTGTTATAATATAATGGAGTGAGGATTTTGTGTGTTGTTCAAGTTTTGTATCGGAAATTGGAACTCTAACACGCTCTCATGAATTGTCAATTTATGACAATAGAATATATAAATGAATAATATTGAGAAATAATACATTATATTGGAACAATTATTTAATATAATGACATAATTATATTTTATGTGGTAATATTATATCCAACCTTCTTTTCAAGAAAACATAGAACTAATTGTTACAATAATATTTTTCATGGATGAAAGTTAATATTTGAAATTTCATTTGCGTTATCTTTTCTAAAAGCTCACATTTAACCATTTCAATTTTATCGATAATATTTGAGAGACATGTATATTAATAATTTTTAGATAATCTCGAAGTAAAATAATGACAACGAATAATACATTACAATTTATTGTTTGTGATATTAAGACAATGAGCTTATATGTGTATAGGGACTACAGGATTATGTAGAGGAGGAATGATAAAAGGTTTTATATCGAATGATTTGATGTCATCTCCAACTATAGCCTCTTTGATAGCAATGGCTAAAGAACAAAATTAATTCAATTAGTAAAATATTTTGAAACAATATCTAAATATTAACAAGCGTACGAAGCAATAAAAACTATTATCGAATATAGCAAAATTAGTAAAAGAAACAAGCTTTTAGATTTACATGAAAAGAATTGAAGATAACTCTTCACGTAACATATTTTCCATATGGTTCACATTTAGTAGAACTTGGTGTTACTTATCATTAGTTTTAATATCAAAACTAAAATAATGCTGGAGCATACGCTATTTAAAATACTATAAACAAATAAATATTAATTATTAATGACCTAAGATTTTTGCCAACTTTTCGAATATTGAAGATGATGCTGGAGCAAGCTCACCAGACGCTACCATGAAAAATTGCATTGTCGTTAAGAGGAGGAAGACAATCATACTAATGAGAAGTTGTCTTAGAAACATGATGGGCCAACACTTGATTATTTGTAAAAAAAAAATATAATATTGAAGTAATATATCTTGATAGATGAATTGTTCGTCCAAGAGTGAGTTGCTTTAAAGAGTATGAACAACTAAACGTTATGAATAAGGTTTTAGTTTTTTGAAACTGACCATGGTCGTCTAGAAACCAAAATCTTCATTGTATATTGTAACTTTCTTTGTATCTAATAACATATCTCATGGTAGAAATGAAATATATATAAATTAAATAAAGAATTGTGACCTGATACACTATGCTTATTATATTTATTAATTAAATATTTTATAGAAATAATGTCATCATTTAACATAATTCTTATACTTTATGTAACAATCTAATATTGTTGTATGGGAAGTTGAAAAAAATCTATTCCATATCCTTCAAGTGCATAAATATAATTGAGAGAGGAATAAGCATCTCTTTTGTAAATTAGTTAGTAATCCTATAGTCATCCAATACTTTATGTTCTTTTTGGTATCAATTACACGAAGAAAGGTTCTAAACTCCACACATAGAAATCTTCTTTGAAAATAGAACTTGATTAATTTTTTTTTTATTGATCAACTTTCTTGTAATTTTTGAAAATCTAAACATGGTACAAAAATTCTCACTCTTAGAAATTATGATTTTAATAATATCTTGTTCACCTTCTCAATGAACCTAGTTGATGATCCTCTTCATTTACAAGTTAAAAATATCAAACTGTGGATGAAATTTTTGTCAATTTGACTTATTGGAGATATTTGTTCATTTTTTTATATTAAAAGTATAAAACATTTAGTTAAACATCAAGTATATCATGATAATTTGAGTCATAATATGATGTTATCATGATTTTAAACAAGCATGGCAAAGATTGAAATATTTGTAAAAAACTATTTTTCATTTTGTGTTAATTTGTTTCCCTCATGCTAAATAACAAAGATAAATTTTAATAATCAATTGTATAAAGGTGTGAACTAAAAAGTCAAACATAATCAAAATCTAAGAAGACAAATTTGATATTTTATTCAAATATCATAAATATTTGTTTTGCCAACATTGACATTACAATCACTTAAATTTTAAGATCAGCAGATTCTAATGGTCTAAGATTATTTTCTTATAGGTAACTTATAATGTACTGAGAGTTTCTTTTTATAGAAATATTTCGACTTGGTAAATGCTAGTGACTTGAACTGAAAATTTGTTCATTTAACTGGCGACTACATTATTCATAATCATAACCTAGTAGCTAATAATATAATTATACTTTAATAGAGTTAGTGTTATGTACATTTATTTGCATTTGTAGAGGAAATTGAAAATCTACCCCTATTGCAAGAATTACACATTTATAATAATAAACTATATAATTGAATAATATCGAAAAAAATATCCATCTTGTTGGAAAATTTCTACAACATAATGATATAACTTTATTTCAAGTGGTAATAGTGAAGTCAAAACTTCTTTTCTTATAAACTTGGATGTTTCTATTTCTAGAAATAGAAATAGAGCATTCTCTGATATAATAATACTTGTCATGATTATGGGCAATCTATAACTGCTCAAAATTGATATTTATAATTTCATTTGTGTTATTGTTTCCTCAAGTAGACATCTAACAATATTAATTTTATCGATAGTATTATAGACTTTTATTTTGTCATTTTTTATTCATCACATATTATGATAATGATAATGCATAATGCATTAAAATTTATTTTTATGATATTAGAAGTAATTAGCTTAAGGAGATGTAAGGTGTAATGGATTATAATGGAAATGTATGATTACAAGTTTAATATCAAAAGATCTGATTACATCCCCAACTATCGCCTCTTTGATAGCAACGGATAAAAAATAAAAATAATTCATGTTAGTAAAATATTTTGAAAAAAAATTTATATTTTAAAAATCATATGATATTATCTAAAATGTTGAATAATACAACATTATTAGTTAAAAAAAAAGCTATCTTGATGGCATTAAAAGTACTAGACAAATTTTCACCAACCACTTATTTTTATGGTCCACATTGAGGAGAACTTTGTTTTATTGATCATAAATTTTAATATCGAAACATGCATAATGTGTGATCGTATATTATTCCAAATAACTTAAGCAAGTGAAACTATATTATTACTAATATAAGATTTTAGCCAACTATTCTAATTCTCAAGATGACATAGGAGCAATCTCATTATATGCTAGTGGAAAAAATTGCATTGTCGTTAAAAGAAGGAATATTGTTAGGCCAATAAAAAGTTTTCTTCTAAATGTGTTGGACTAACATTTCATTATTAATAAAAAATAAATAAATTTTGCTTTATTGATGTAATGTGTAGATGGATGAATTAGTTTTCATAAGAGTGAGGCAATATAAAGATTAGGGTCAATTGAATTTTATACAAAAAGCTACATTATTTTAACAATTTTCATTTAACTGAAATCTTCAATGTATATAACAAAATCCGTAGTATCTAATATTGTATAAAATGGAAGAAGTGAAATGTGTAAAAGTTGAATAAAGAATCGTGACATCATACAATATATAAACTATGCTTCTTATATAAATAAAATAAATATTTTATGAGAATATTATCATCTTTTGACATGATACTTATAGTTTATATAACACTATTACGATTTAAATTAAAAAAAAATTATTTCATATCTTTCGAGTGCATAAAAGTAACTAAGAGAGGAATTAAAGTTTACTTTATGAATTACTAATTAATACCTTAGTAGTTTAAAATGTTATGCTATTCTTGAGATGAAGTATATAAAGTATGGTGTAAAACACTCCATGCATAGAATTCTTATTTGGAAAGAGACCCAACTTAATTTTTTATATTGTCAATTTAGTATTCTTGGAATATGTAAAAATCTAAATATGGATTGAAAATGTTAAATATTATAATTTTATGTTTGAATAATATGTTGTTCACCTTGTTCAGGAATATAGTTGATGATCCTCTTCGTACAAGTTAAAAGTAATAAAATATGGATGTACTGATTGTCAACTTGACTTGTCCGAGTCCTTTGTTTATTATTTTATATAAGATGAATAATATTTTACAATAAACATCTATTGTCTCTAGATAATTTAAATCAAAATATGATGTTATCAATATTGTATTTATGGATAAAAAACCTAAAAATATTTATAATTATTTATCTTCGCTTTTATGTTAATTATTTTACTTAAATCATAAAAAAGATAAATTTTAATAATGTATTGTTAAAAGGAGTGAACTAAAAATTCAAACATATTAAAAATCTAAAATGTCACAATTGTATAAAAATTTTATAAAACTTTAGTTTTGCAACTCTAAGATAATAACAACTTAAAGTTCAGGATGAATGTATTTTAATGTTCCAATGCTAGTTTATCATGGGCAACTAATAAGGTATTTATAATTTCTTTTTATAGCAATGTATCAACTCATTACCAACTAATTACTTGTAATTAAAATTTTTTCGTTAAGTATCATGTGTGCTATTCATCATTAAAATATATGAGCTTAGAATATTGTTATAATATAATGGAGTGAGGATTTTGTGTGTTGGTCAACTTTTGTATCGGAAATTGGAACTCTAACACGCTCTTATGAATTGTCAATATATGACAATAGAATATATAATAGAATAATATTGAGAAACAATACCTTATATTGGAACAATTATGTAATATAATGACATAATTATATTTTATGTGGTAATATTATATCCAACCTTCTTTTCAAGAAAAGATAGAACTAATTGTTATAATAATATTTTTCAGGGATGCAAGTTAATATTTGAAATTTCATTTGCGTTATCTTTTCTAAAAGCTCACATTTAACCATTTCAATTTTATCGATAATATTGGAGAGACATATATATTAATCATTTTTAGATAATCTCGAAGTAAAATAATGACAACGCATAATGCATTACAGTTTATTGTTTATGATATTAAGATAATGAGCTTATAGGTGTATAGGGACTACAGGATTATGTAGAGGAGGAATGATAAAAGGTTTTATATCGAATGATTTGATGTCATCTCAAACTATAGCCTCTTTGATAGCAATGGCTAAAGAACAAAATTAATTCAACTAGTAAAATATTTTGAAAGAATATCTACATATTAACAAGTGTACGAAGCAATAATAACTATTGTCGAATATAGCAAAATTAGTAAAAGAAACAAGCTTTTAGATTTGCATGAAAAGAATTAAACATAACTCTTCACGTTACATATTTCCCATATGGTTCACATTTAGTAGAACTTGGTGTTACTTCTCATTAGTTTTAATATCATAATTAAAATAATGTTGGAGCATAAGCTATTTAAAATACTATTAACAAATAAATAATAATTATTACTAACCGAAGATTTTTGCCAACTTTTCTAATGCTGAAGATGATGTTGGAGCAAGCTCATCAGACGCTACCAGGAAAAATTGCATTGTCGTTAAGAGGAGGAAAACCATCATACTAATGAGAAGTTGTCTTCGAAACATGATGGGCCAACACTTGATTATTTGTAAAAAAAATTATAATATTGAAGTAATATATCTTGATAGATGAATTGTTCGTCACAAGAGTGAGTTGCTTTAAAGAGTATGAACAATTAAACGTTATGAATAAGGTTTTAGTTTTTTGAAACTGACCATGGTCGTCTAGAAACTGAAATCTTCATTGTATATTGTAACTTTCTTTGTATCCAATAACATATCTCATGGTAGAAATGAAATGTATATAAATTAAATAAAGAATTATGACCTAACACACTATGCTTATTATATTTATTAATTAAATATTTTATAAAAATAATGTCGTCATTTAACATAATGCTTATACTTTATGTAACAATCTAAGATTGTTGTATGGTAAGTTGAAAAAAATCTATTCCATATTCTTCAAGTGCATAAATATAATTGAGAGAGGAATAAGCATCTCTTTTGTAAATTAGTTAGTAATCCTATAGCCATCCAATACTTTATGTTCTTTTTGGTATCAGTTACATGAAGTAAGGTTCTAAACTCCACACATAGAAATCTTCTTTGAAAATAGAACTAACTTAATTTTTTTGACGATCAACTTTCTTGTAATTTTTGAAAATCTAAACAAGGTGCAAAAATTCTCACTCTTAGAAATTATGATTTGAATAATATCTTGTTCACCTTCTCCATGAACCTAGTTGATGATCCTCTTCGTACAAGTTAAAAATATCAAACTGTGGATGAAATTATTGTCAATTTGACTTATTGGAGATGTTTGTTCATTTTATTATATTAAAAGCATAAAACATTTTAATAAACATCAAGTATATCATGATAATTTGAGTCATAATATGATGTTATTATGATTTTAAACAAGCATGGCAAAGTTTGAAATATTTGTCAAAAACTATTTTTCATTTTGTGTTAATTTGTTTCCCTCATGCTAAATAACAAAGATAAATTTTAATAATCAATTGTATAAAGGTGTGAACTAAAAAGTTAAACATAATCAAAATCTAAGAAGACAAATTTGATATTTTATTCAAATATCATAAATATTTGTTTTGCCAACATTGACATTACAATCACTTAAATTTTAAGATCAGTAGATTCTAATGCTCTAAGATTATTTTATTATAGGCAACTTATAATGTACTGAGAGTTTCTTTTTATAGAAATGTTTCGACTTGGTAAATACTAGTGACGTGAACTGAAAATCTGGCGACTACATTATTCATTATCAAAACCTAGTAGCTAATAATATAACTATACTTTAATAGAGTTAGTGTTATGTACATTGGTTTGCATTTGTAGAGGAAATTGAAAATCTACCCCTATTACAAGAATTACACATTTATAATAATAAACTATATAATTGAATAATATCAAAAAAAATATCCATCTTGTTGGAAAATTTCTACATCATAATGATATAACTTTATTTCATGTGGTAATAGTGATGTCAAAACTTCTTTTCTTATAAACTTGGATGTTTCTATTTCTAGAAATAGAAATAGAGCATTCTTTGATATAATAACACTTGTCATTATTATGGGCAATCTATAACTGCTCAAAATTTATATTTATAATTTCATTTTGGTCATTTTTTCCTAAAGTTGGCATCTAATAATATTAATTTTATCGATAGTATTAGAGACTTTTATTTTGTCATTTTTTATTCATCACATATTTTGATAATGATAATGCATAATGCATTAAAATTTATTTTTTATGATATTAGAAAAAATTAGCTGAAGGAGATGTAAGGAGTAATGGATTATAACGGAGAGGTATGATTAAAGTTTTAATATCAAAAGATCTGATCTCATCCCCAACTATCGCCTCTTTTATAGCAATGGATAAAAAATAAAAGTAATAAATGTTAGTAAAATATTTTGAAAAAAGATTTAAATTTTAATAATCATATGATATTATCTAAAATGTTGAATAATACAGCATAATTAGTTAAGAAAAAAAGCTATCTTGATGGCATTAAAATTACTAGACAAATTTTCACCAACCACTTATTTTTATGGTCCACATTGAGGGGAACTTTGTGTTATTGATCATAAATTTTAACATCGGAACATGCATAATGTGTGATCGTATATTATTCTAAATAGCTTAAGCAAGTGAAACTATATTATTACTAATATAAGATTTTAGCCAACTATTCTAATTCTCAAGATGACATAGGAGCAATCTCATTATATGCTAGTGGAAAAAATTGCATTGTCGTTAAAAGAAGGAATATTGTTAGGCCAATAAAAAGTTTTCTTCTAAATGTGTTAGACTAACATTTCATTATTAATAAAAAATAAATAAATTTTGCTTTATTGATGTAATGAGTAGATGGATGAATTAGTTTTCATAAGAGTGAGGCAATATAAAGATTAGGGTCAATTGAATTTTATGCAAAAAGCTACATTATTTTAACAATTTTCATTTAACTGAAATCTTCAATGTATATAACAAAATCCGTAGTATCTAATATTGTATAAAATGGAATAAGTGAAATGTGTAAAAGTTGAATAAAGAATCGTGACATCATACAATATATAAACTATGCTTCTTATATAAATAAAATAAATATTTTATGAGAATATTATCATCTTTTGACATGATACTTATAGTTTATATAACACTATTATGATTTAAATTAAAAAAAAATTATTTCATATCTTTCGAGTGCATAAAAGTAACTAAGAGAGGAATTAAAATTTACTTTATGAATTACTAATTAATACCTTAGTAGTTTAATATGTTATGCTATTCTTGAGATGAAGTATATAAAGTATGGTGTAAAACACTCCATGCATAGAATTCTTATTTGGAAAGAGACCCAACTTAATTTTTTATATTGTCAATTTAGTATTCTTGGAATATGTAAAAATCTAAATATGGATTGAAAATGTTAAATATTATAATTTTATGTTTGAATAATATGTTGTTCACCTTGTTCAGGAATATAGTTGATGATCCTCTTCGTACAAGTTAAAAGTAATAAAATATGGATGTACTGATTGTCAACTTGACTTGTCCGAGTCCTTTGTTTATTATTTTATATAAGATGAATAATATTTTACAATAAACATCCATTGTCTCTTGATAATTTAAATCAAAATATGATGTTATCAATATTGTATTTATGGATAAAAAACCTAAAAATATTTATAATTATTTATCTTCGCTTTTATGTTAATTCTTTTACTTAAATCATAAAAAAGATAAATTTTAATAATGTATTG
Source organism: Musa schizocarpa (assembly GCA_900464855.2). Classification (NCBI taxonomy): domain Eukaryota; kingdom Viridiplantae; phylum Streptophyta; class Magnoliopsida; order Zingiberales; family Musaceae; genus Musa; species Musa schizocarpa. The sequence goes on from LS990915.1 coordinate 28,031,153, forward strand.
TTAAAAGGAGTGAACTAAAAAGTCAAACATATTAAAAATCTAAAATGTCACAATTGTATAAAAATTTTATAAAACTTTAGTTTTGCAACTCTAAGATAATAACAACTTAAAGTTCAGGATGAATGTATTTTAATGTTCCAATGCTAGTTTATCATGGGCAACTAATAAGGTATTTATAATTTCTTTTTATAGCAATGTATCAACTCATTACCAACTAATTACTTGTAATTAAAATTTTTTCGTTAAGTATCATGTGTGCTATTCATCATTAAAATATATGAGCTTAGAATATTGTTATAATATAATGGAGAGAGGATTTTGTGTGTTGGTCAACTTTTGTATCGGAAATTGGAACTCTAACACGCTCTCATGAATTGTCAATTTATGACAATAGAATATATAATAGAATAATATTGAGAAACAATACATTATATTGGAACAATTATGTAATATAATGACATAATTATATTTTATGTGGTAATATTATATCCAACCTTCTTTTCAAGAAAACATAGAACTAATTGTTATAATAATATTTTTCAGGGATGAAAGTTAATATTTGAAATTTCATTTGCGTTATCTTTTCTAAAAGCTCACATTTAACCATTTCAATTTTATCGATAATATTGGAGAGACATATATATTAATCATTTTTAGATAATCTCGAAGTAAAATAATGACAACGCATAATGCATTACAGTTTATTGTTTATGATATTAAGACAATGAGCTTATAGGTGTATAGGGACTACAGGATTATGTAGAGGAGGAATGATAAAAGGTTTTATATCGAATGATTTGATGTCATCTCCAGCTATAGCCTCTTTGATAGCAATGGCTAAAGAACAAAATTAATTCAACTAGTAAAATATTTTGAAACAATATCTAAATATTAACAAGCGTACGAAGCAATAAAAACTATTGTCGAATATAGCAAAATTAGTAAAAGAAACAAGCTTTTAGATTTGCATGAAAAGAATTAAACATAACTCTTCACGTTACATATTTCCCATATGGTTCACATTTAGTAGAACTTGGTGTTACTTCTCATTAGTTTTAATATCAAAATTAAAATAATATTGGAGCATAAGCTATTTAAAATAATACTAACAAATAAATAATAATTATTACTGATCGAAGATTTTTGCCAACTTTTCTAATGCTGAAGATGATGTTGGAGCAAGCTCATCAGACGCTACCAGGAAAAATTGCAATGTCGTTAAGAGGAGGAAGACCATCATACTAATGAGAAGTTGTCTTAGAAACATGATGGGCCAACACTTGATTATTTGTAAAAAAATTATAATATTGAAGTAATATATCTTGATAGATGAATTGTTCGTCACAAGAGTGAGTTGCTTTAAAAAGTATAAACAATTAAACGTTATGAATAAGGTTTTAGTTTTTTGAAACTGACCATGGTCGTACAGAAACTGAAATCTTCATTGTATATTGTAAATTTCTTTGTATCCAATAACATATCTCATGGTAGAAATGTAATGTATATAAATTAAATAAAGAATTGTGGCCTCATACACTATGCTTATTATATTTATTAATTAAATATTTTATAGAAATAATGTCATCATTTAACATATTGCTTATACTTTATATAACAATCTAAGATTGTTGTATGGTAAGTTGAAAAAAATCTATTTCATATTCTTCAAGTGCATAAATATAATTGAGAGAGGAATAAGCATCTCTTTTGTAAATTAGTTAGTAATCCTATAGCCATCCATTACTTTATGTTCTTTTTGGTATCAATTACACGAAGCAAGGTTCTAAACTCCACACATAGAAATCTTCTTTGAAAATAGAACTAACTTAATTTTTTTCACGATCAACTTTCTTGTAATTTTTGAAAATCTAAACAAGGTGCAAAAATTCTCACTCTTAGAAATTATGATTTGAATAATATCTTGTTCACCTTCTCCATGAACCTAGTTGATGATCCTCTTCGTACAAGTTTAAAATATCAAACTGTGGATGAAATTATTGTCAATTTGACTTATTGGAAATGTTTGTTCATTTTATTATATTAAAAGCATAAAACATTTTAATAAACATCAAGTATATCATGATAATTTGAGTCATAATATGATGTTATTATGATTTTAAACAAGCATGGCAAAGTTTGAAATATTTGTAAAAAACTATTTTTCATTTTGTGTTAATTTGTTTCCCTCATGCTAAATAACAAAGATAAATTTTAATAATCAATTGTATAAAGGTGTGAACTAAAAAGTTAAACATAATCAAAAATCTAAGAAGACAAATTTGATATTTTATTCAAATATCATAAATATTTGTTTTGCCAACATTGACATTACAATCACTTAAATTTTAAGATCAGTAGATTCTAATGCTCTAAGATTATTTTATTATAGGCAACTTATAATGTACTGAGAGTTTCTTTTTATAGAAATGTTTCGACTTGGTAAATGCTAGTGACGTGAACTGAAAATTTGTTCATTTAACTGGCGACTACATTATTCATTATCAAAACCTAGTAGCTAATAATATAACTATACTTTAATAGAGTTAGTGTTATGTACATTGGTTTGCATTTGTAGAGGAAATTAAAAATCTACCCCTATTACAAGAATTACACATTTATAATAATAAACTATATAATTGAATAATATCAAAAAAAATATCCATCTTGTTGGAAAATTTCTACATCATAATGATATAACTTTATTTCATGTGGTAATAGTGATGTCAAAACTTCTTTTCTTATAAACTTGAATGTTTCTATTTCTAGAAATAGAAATAGAGCATTCTTTGATATAATAACACTTGTCATTATTATGGGCAATCTATAAATGCTCAAAATTTATATTTATAATTTCATTTTGGTCATTTTTTCCTAAAGTTGATATCTAACAATATTAATTTTATCGATAGTATTAGAGACTTTTATTTTGTCATTTTATATTCATCACATATTTTGATAATGATAATGCATAATGCATTAAAATTTATTTTTTATGATATTAGAAAAAATTAGCTTAAGGAGATGTAATGAGTAATGGATTATAATGGAGAGGTATGATTAAAGGTTTAATATCAAAAGATCTGATCTCATCCCCAACTATCGCCTCTTTTATAGCAATGGATAAAAAATAAAAGTAATAAATGTTAGTAAAATATTTTGAAAAAAGATTTAAATTTTAATAATCATATGATATTATCTACAATGTTGAATAATACAGCATAATTAGTTAAGAAAAAAAGCTATCTTGATGGCATTAAAAGTACTAGACAAATTTTCACCAACCACTTATTTTTATGGTCCATTTTGAGGTGAACTTGGTGTTATTGATCGCAAGTTTTAACATCGAAACATGCATAATGTGTGATCGTATATTATTCCAAATAACTTAAGCAAGTGAAACTATATTATTAATAATATAAGATTTTAGCCAAATATTCTAATTCTCAAGATGACATAGGAGCAATCTCGAAAAAAGCTAGTGGAAAAAATTGCATTGTCGTTAAAAGAAGGAATATTGTTAGGCCAATAAAAAGTTTTCTTCTAAATGTGTTAGACTAACATTTCATTATTAATAAAAAAATAAATAAATTTTACTTTATTTATGTAATGTGTAGATGGATGAATTAGTTATCACGAGAGTGAGGCAATATGAAGATTAGGGTCAATTGAATTTTATGCAAAAGGCTACATTATTTGAACACTTTTCATGTAAATTGAAATCTTCAATGTATATAACAAAATCCGTAGTATCTAATATTGTATAAAATGGAAGAAGTTAAATGTTTAAAAGATGAATAAAGAATAGTGACATCGTATAATATATAAATATGCTTGTTATATAAATAAAGTAAATATTTTATAAGAATATTATCATCTTTTGACATGATACTTATAGTTTATATAACACTATTATGATTTAAATTAAAAAAAAATATTTCTTATCTTTCGAGTGCATAAAAGTAACTAAGAGAGGAATTAAAGTTTACTTTGTGAATTACTAAATAATACCTTAGTAGTTTAATATGTTATTCTCTTCTTGAGATGAAGTATATAAAGTATTGTGTAAAACACTCCATGCATAGTATTCTTATTTGAAAAGAGACCCAACTTAATTTTTTATAATGTCAATTTAGTATTCTTGGAATATGTAAAAATCAAAATATGGAATGAAAATTCTCAATATTATAATTTTATGTTTGAATAATATGTTGTTCACCTTGTTCATGAACATAGTTGATGATCCTCTTCGTAAAAGTTAATAGAATTAAAACATGGATGTCCTGATTGTCAACTTGACTTGTACGAGTCCTTTGTTGATTATTTTATATAAGATAAATAATATTTTACAATAAACATCTATTATATCTTGATAATTTAAATCAAAATATGATGTTATCAATATTGTATTTATGGATAAAAACCTAAAAATATTTATAATTATTTATCTTTGCTTTTATTTTAATTCTTTTACTCAAATCCTAAAAAAGATAAATTTTAATAATGTATTGTTAAAAGGAGTGAACTAAAAAGTGAAACATATTAAAAATCTAAAATGTCACAATTGTATAAAAATTTTATAAAACTTTAGTTTTGCCAACTCTAAGATTATAACCACTTAAAGTTTAGGATTAATGTATTTTAATGGTCCAATGCTAGTTTATCATGGGCAACTAATAAGGTATTTATAATTTCTTTTTATAGCAATGTTTCAACTCATTACCAACTAATGACTTGTAATTAAATTTTTTTCATTAAGTATCATGTGTGCTATTCATCATTAAAATATATGATCTTAGAATATTGTTATAATATAATGGAGTGAGGATTTTGTGTGTTGGTCAAGTTTTATATCGGAAATTGGAACTCTAACACGCTCTCATGAATTGTCAATTTATGACAATAGAATATATAATTGAATAATATTGAGAAACAATACATTATATTGGAACAATTATGAAATATAATGACATAATTATATTTTATGTGGTAATATTATATCCAACCTTCTTTTCAAGAAAATATAGAACTAATTGTTATAATAATATTTTTCAGGGATGAAAGTTAATATTTGAAATTCCATTTGCGTTATCTTTTCTAAAAGCTCACATTTAACCATTTCAATTTTATCGATAATATTTGAGAGACATGTATATTAATAATTTTTAGATAATCTCGAAGTAAAATAATGACAACGAATAATACATTACAATTTATTGTTTGTGATATTAAGACAATGAGCTTATAGGTGTATAGGGACTACAGGATTATGTAGAGGAGGAATGATAAAAGGTTTTATATCGAATGATTTGATGTCATCGCCAACTATAGCCTCTTTGATAGCAATGACTAAAGAACAAAATTAATTCAATTAGTAAAATATTTTGAAACAATATCTAAATATTAACAAGCGTACGAAGCAATAAAAACCATTGTCGAATATAGCAAAATTAGTAAAAGAAACAAGCTTTTAGATTTGCATGAAAAGAATTGAGAATAACTCTTCACGTAACATATTTCCCATATGGTTCACATTTAGTAGAACTTAGTGTTAGTTATCATTAGTTTTAATATCAAAACCAAAATAATGCTGGAGCATACGCTTTTTAAAATAATATAAACAAATAAATTTTAATTATTACTGACCTAAGATTTTTGCCAACTTTTCTAATGCTGAAGATGATGTTGGAGCAAACTCGTCAGACGCTACCAGGAAAAATTACATTGTCGTTAGGAGGAGGAAGACCATCATACTAATGAGATGTTATCTTATAAACATGATGGGCCAACACTAGATTATTTGTAAAAAAATATATAATATTTAAATAATAAATCTTGATAGATGAATTGTTCGTCACAAGAGTGAGTTGCTTTAAAGAGTATGAACAATTAAACGTTATGAATACGGTTTTAGTTTTTTGAAACTGACCATGGTCGTCCAGAAACTAAAATCTTCATTGTATATTGTAACTTTCTTTGTATCCAATAACATATCTCATGGTCGAAATAAAATGTATATAAATTAAATAAAGAATTGTGACCTGTTACACTATGCTTATTATATTTATTAATTAAATATTTTATAGAAATAATGTCATCATTTAACATAATGCTTATACTTTATTTAACAATCTAAGATTGTTGTATGGTAAGTTGAAAAATATCTATTCCATATCCTTTAAGTGCATAAATATAATTGAGAGAGGAATATGCATCTCTTTTGTAAATTAGTTAGTAATCCTTTAGCCATCCAATACTTTATGTTCTTTTTGGTATCAATAACATGAAGCATGGTTCTAAACTCCACACATAAAAATCTTCTTTGAAAATAGAACTAACTTAATTTTTTTGACGATCAACTTTCTTGTAATTTTTGTAAATCTAAACAAGGTGCGAAAATTCTCACTCTTAGAAATTATGATTTCAATAATATCTTGTTCACCTTCTCCATGAACCTAGTTGATGATCCTCTTCGTACATGTTAAAAATATCAAACTATGGATGAAATTATTGTCAATTTGACTTATTGGAGATGTTTGTTCATTTTTTTATATTAAAAGCATAAAACATTTTAATAAACATTAAGTATATCATGATAATTTGAGTCATAATATGATGTTATCATGATTTTAAACAAGCATGCAAAGTTTGAAATATTTGTAAAAACCTATTTTTCATTTTGTGTTAATTTGTTTCCCTCATGCTAAATAACAAAGATAAATTTTAATAATCAATTGAATAAAGGTGTGAACTAAAAAGTCAAACATAATCAATATCTAAGAAGACAAATTTGATATTTTATTCAAATATCATAAATATTTGTTTTGCCAACATTGACATTACAATCACTTAAATTTTAAGATCAGCAGATTCTAATGCTCTAAGATTATTTTATTATAGGCAACTTATAATGTACTGAGAGTTTCTTTTTATAGAAATGTTTCGACTTGGTAAATACTAGTGACTTGAACTGAAAATTTGTTCATTTAACTGGCGACTACATTATTCATTATCAAAACCTAGTAGCTAATAATATAACTATACTTTAATAGAGTTAGTGTTATGTACATTGGTTTGCATTTGTAGAGGAAATTGAAAATTTACCCCTATTATAAGAATTACACATTTATAATAATAAACTATATAATTGAATAATATCGAAAAAAATATCCATCTTGTTGGAAAATTTCTACAACATAATGATATAACTTTATTTCAAGTGGTAATAGTGAAGTCAAAACTTCTTTTCTTTTAAATTTGGATGTTTTTATTTCTAGAAATTGAAATAGAGTATTTTTTGATATAATAATACTTGTCATTATTATGGGCAATCTATAACTGCTCAAAATTGATATTTATAATTTCATTTGGGTAATTTTTTCCTCAAGTTGACATCTAACAATATTAATTTTATCGATAGTATTAG
>LS990915.1:28040217-28127717 GCA_900464855.2 Musa schizocarpa
GATTTTGTGTGTTGGTCAAGTTTTATATCGGAAATTGGAACTCTAACACGCTCTCATGAATTGTCAATTTATGACAATAGAATATATAATTGAATAATATTGAGAAACAATACATTATATTGGAACAATTATGAAATATAATGACATAATTATATTTTATGTGGTAATATTATATCCAACCTTCTTTTCAAGAAAATATAGAACTAATTGTTATAATAATATTTTTCAGGGATGAAAGTTAATATTTGAAATTCCATTTGCGTTATCTTTTCTAAAAGCTCACATTTAACCATTTCAATTTTATCGATAATATTTGAGAGACATGTATATTAATAATTTTTAGATAATCTCGAAGTAAAATAATGACAACGAATAATACATTACAATTTATTGTTTGTGATATTAAGACAATGAGCTTATAGGTGTATAGGGACTACAGGATTATGTAGAGGAGGAATGATAAAAGGTTTTATATCGAATGATTTGATGTCATCGCCAACTATAGCCTCTTTGATAGCAATGACTAAAGAACAAAATTAATTCAATTAGTAAAATATTTTGAAACAATATCTAAATATTAACAAGCGTACGAAGCAATAAAAACCATTGTCGAATATAGCAAAATTAGTAAAAGAAACAAGCTTTTAGATTTGCATGAAAAGAATTGAGAATAACTCTTCACGTAACATATTTCCCATATGGTTCACATTTAGTAGAACTTAGTGTTAGTTATCATTAGTTTTAATATCAAAACCAAAATAATGCTGGAGCATACGCTTTTTAAAATAATATAAACAAATAAATTTTAATTATTACTGACCTAAGATTTTTGCCAACTTTTCTAATGCTGAAGATGATGTTGGAGCAAACTCGTCAGACGCTACCAGGAAAAATTACATTGTCGTTAGGAGGAGGAAGACCATCATACTAATGAGATGTTATCTTATAAACATGATGGGCCAACACTAGATTATTTGTAAAAAAATATATAATATTTAAATAATAAATCTTGATAGATGAATTGTTCGTCACAAGAGTGAGTTGCTTTAAAGAGTATGAACAATTAAACGTTATGAATACGGTTTTAGTTTTTTGAAACTGACCATGGTCGTCCAGAAACTAAAATCTTCATTGTATATTGTAACTTTCTTTGTATCCAATAACATATCTCATGGTCGAAATAAAATGTATATAAATTAAATAAAGAATTGTGACCTGTTACACTATGCTTATTATATTTATTAATTAAATATTTTATAGAAATAATGTCATCATTTAACATAATGCTTATACTTTATTTAACAATCTAAGATTGTTGTATGGTAAGTTGAAAAATATCTATTCCATATCCTTTAAGTGCATAAATATAATTGAGAGAGGAATATGCATCTCTTTTGTAAATTAGTTAGTAATCCTTTAGCCATCCAATACTTTATGTTCTTTTTGGTATCAATAACATGAAGCATGGTTCTAAACTCCACACATAAAAATCTTCTTTGAAAATAGAACTAACTTAATTTTTTTGACGATCAACTTTCTTGTAATTTTTGAAAATCTAAACAAGGTGCAAAAATTCTCACTCTTAGAAATTATGATTTGAATAATATCTTGTTCACCTTCTCCATGAACCTAGTTGATGATTCTCTTCGTACAAGTTAAAAATATCAAACTGTGGATAAAATTATTGTCAATTTGACTTATTTGAGATGTTTGTTCATTTTTTTATATTAAATGCATAAAACATTTTAATAAACATCAAGTATATCATGATAATTTGAGTCATAATATGATGTTATCATGATTTTAAACCAGCATGGCAAAGATTGAAATATTTGTAAAAAACTATTTTTCATTTTGTGTTAATTTGTTTCCCTCATGCTAAATAACAAAGATAAATTTTAATAATCAATTATATAAAGGTGTGAACTAAAAAGTCAAAATAATCAAAATCTAAGAAGACAAATTTGATATTTTATTCAAATATCATAAATATTTGTTTTGCCAACATTAACATTACAATCACTTAAATTTTAAGATCAGTAGATTCTAATGCTCTAAGATTATTTTATTATAGGAAACTTATAATGTACTGAAAGTTTCTTTTTATAGAAATGTTTCGACTTGGTAAATGCTAGTGACGTGAACTGAAAATTTGTTCATTTAACTGACGACTACATTATTCATTATCAAAACCTAGTAGCTAATAATATAACTATACTTTAATAGAGTTAGTGTTATGTACATTGGTTTGCATTTGTAGAGGAAATTGAAAATCTACCCCTATTACAAGAATTACACATTTATAATAATAAACTATATAATTGAATAATATCAAAAAAAATATCCATCTTGTTGGAAAATTTCTACAACATAATGATATAACTTTATTTCATGTGGTAATAGTGATGTCAAAACTTCTTTTCTTATAAACTTGGATGTTTCTATTTCTAGAAATAGAAATAGAGCATTCTTTGATATAATAATACTTGTCATTATTATGGGTATCTATAACTGCTCAAAATTGATATTTATAATTTCATTTGGGTCATTTTTTCCTCAAGTTGACATCTAACAATATTAATTTTATCGATAGTATTAGGGACTTTTATTTTGTCATTTTTTATTAATCACATATTATGATAATGATAAAGCATAATGCATTAAAATTTATTTTTCATGATATTAGAAAAAATTAGCTTAAGGAGATGTAAGGTGTAATGGATTATAACGGAGAGGTATGATTAAAGGTTTAATATCAAAAGATCTGATCTCATCCCAAACTATCGCCTCTTTGATAGCAATGGATAAAAAAATAATAGTAATTAATGTTAGTAAAATATTTTGAAAAAAGATTTAAATTTTAATAATCATATGATATTATCTAAAATGTTGAATAATACAGCATAATTAGTTTAAAAAAAAAGCTATCTTGATGGCATTAAATGTACTAGGCAAATTTTCACCCACCACTTATTTTTATGGTCCACATTGAGGTGAACTTGGTGTTATTGATCATAAGTTTTTATATCAAAACATGCATAATGTGTGATCGTATATTATTCCATATAACTTAAGCAAGTGAAACTATATTATTAGTAATATAAGATTTTAGCCAACTATTCTATTTCTCAAGATGACATAGGAGCAATCTCTTTATATGCTAGTGGAAAAAATTACATTGTCGTTAAAAGAAGGAAGATTGTTAGGCCAATAAAAAGTTTTCTTCTAAATGTGTTGGACTAACATTTCATTATTAATAAAAATAAATAAATTTTGCTTTATTGATGTAATGTGTAGATGGATGAATTAGTTATCAAAAGAGTGAGACAATATAACGATTAGAGTCAATTGAATTTTATGCAAAAGGCTACATTATTTTAACACTTTTCATGTAAACTGAAATCTTCAATGTATATAACAAAATCCGTAGTATCTAATATTGTATAAAATGGAAGAAGTGAAATATGTAAAAGTTGAATAAAGAATCGTGACATCGTACAATATATAAACTATGCTTGTTATACAAATAAAGTAAATATTTTATAAGAATATTATCATCTTAAGACATGATACTTATAGTTTATATAACACTATTATGATTTAAATTAAAAAAAAATATTTCATATCTTTCGAGTGCATAAAAGTAACTAAGAGAGGAATTAAAGTTAAATTGTGAATTACTAATTAATACCTTAGTAGTTTAATATGTTATACTCTTCTTGAGATGAAGTATATAAAGTATGGTGTAAAACACTCCATGCATAGAATTCTTATTTGAAAAGAGACCCAACTTAATTTTTTATATTATCTATTTAGTATTCTTGGAATATGTAAAAATCAAAATATGGATTGAAAATTCTCAATATTACAATTTTTTGTTTGAATAATATGTTGTTCACTTTGTTCAGGAACATAGTTGATGATCCTTTTCGTAAAAGTTAAAAAGTATTAAAATATGGATGTACTGATTGTCAACTTGACTTTTCGAGTCCTTTGTTGATTATTTTATATAAGATGAATAATATTTTACAATAAACATCTTTTATCTCTTGATAATTTAAATCAAAATATGATGTAATCAATATTATATTTATGGATAAAATACCTAAAAATATTTGTAATTATTTATCTTTGCTTTTATGTTAATTCTTTTACTCAAATCCTAAAAAAGATAAATTTTAATAATGTATTGTTAAAAGGAGTGAACTAAAATGTCAAACATATTAAAAATCTAAAATGTTACAATTGTATAAAATTTTTATAAAACTTTAGTTTTGCCAACTCTAAGATTATAACCACTTAAAGTTCAGGATGAATGTATTTTACTGGTCCAATGCTAGTTTATCATGGGCAACTAATAAAGTATTTATAATTTCTTTTTAAAGTAATGTTTCAACTCATTACCAACTAATGACTTGTAATTAAAATTTTTTCGTTAAGTATCATGTGTGCTATTCATCATTAAAATATATGAGCTTAGAATATTGTTATAATATAATGGTGTGAGGATTTTGTGTGTTGGTCAAGTTTTGTATCGGAATTTGGAACTCTAACACGCTCTCATGAATTGTCAATTTATGACAATAGAATATATAATTGAATAATATTGAGAAACAATACATTATATTGGAACAATTATGTAATATAATGACATAATTATATTTTATGAGGTAATATTATATCCAACCTTCTTTTCAAGAAAACATAGAACTAATTGTTATAATAATATTTTTCTGGGATGAAAGTTAATATTTGAAATTTCATTTGCGTTATCTTTTCTAACAGCTCACATTTAACCATTTCAATTTTATCGATAATATTTGAGAGACATGTATATTAATAATTTTTAGATATTCTCGAAGTAAAATAATGACAACGCATAATGCATTACAGTTTATTGTTTATGATATTAAGACAATGAGCTTATAGGTGTATAGGGACTACAGGATTATGAAGAGGAGGAATGATAAAAGGTTTTATATCGAATGATTTGATGTCATCTCCAACTACAGCCTCTTTGATAGCAATGGCTAAACAACAAAATTAATTCAATTAGTAAAATATTTTGAAACAATATCTAAATATTAACAAGCGTACGAAGCAATAAAAACAATTGTCGAATATAGCAAAATTAGTAAAAGAAACAAGCTTATAGATTTGCATGAAAAGAATTGAAGATAACTCTTCACGTAACATATTTCCCATATGGTTCACATTTAGTAGAATTTGGTGTTACATATCATTAGTTTTAATATCAAAACTAAAATAATGCTAGAGCATACACTATTTAAAATACTATAAACAAATAAATAATAATTATTACTGACCTAAGATTTTTGCCAACTTTTCTAATGCTGAAGATGATGTTGGAGCAAGCTCAACGGACGCTACCAGGAAAAATTGCAATGTCGTTAAGAGGAGGAAGACCATCATACTAATGAGAAGTTGTCTTAGAAACATGATGGGCCAACACTTGATTAATTGTAAAAAAATTTATAATATTGAAGTAATATATCTTGATAGATAAATTTTTCGTCATAAGAGTGAGTTTCTTTAAAGAGTATAAACAATTAAACGTTATGAATAAGGTTTTAGTTTTTTGAAACTGACCATGGTCGTCTAGAAACCGAAATCTTCATTGTATATTGTAACTTTCTTTGTATCTAATAACATATCTCATGGTAGAAATGAAATGTATATAAATTCAATAAAGAATTGTTACCTGATACACTATGCTTATTATATTTATTAATTAAATATTTTATAGAAATAATGTCATCATTTAACATAATGCTTATACTTTATGTAACAATCTAATATTGTTGTATGGGATGTTGAAAAAAATCTATTCCATATCCTTCAAGTGTATAAATATAATTGAGAGAGGAATAAGCATGTCTTTTGTAAATTAGTTAGTAATCCGATAGCCATCCAATACTTTATGTTCTTTTTGGTATCAATTACACGAAGCAAGGTTCTAAACTCCACACATAGAAATCTTCTTTGAAAATAGAACTAACTTAATTTTTTTGACGATCAACTTTCTTGTAATTTTTGAAAATCTAAACAAGGTGCAAAAATTCTCACTCTTAGAAATTATGATTTGAATAATATCTTGTTCACCTTCTCCATGAACCTAGTTGATGATTCTCTTCGTACAAGTTAAAAATATAAAACTGTGGATAAAATTATTGTCAATTTGACTTATTTGAGATGTTTGTTCATTTTTTTATATTAAAAGCATAAAACATTTTAATAAACATCAAGTATATCATGATAATTTGGGTCATAATATGATGTTATCATGATTTTAAACAAGCATGGCAAAGTTTGAAATATTTGTAAAAAACTATTTTTCGTTTTGTGTTAATTTGTTTCCCTCATGCTAAATAACAAAGATAAATTTTAATAATCAATTGTATAAAGGTGTGAACTAAAAAGTCAAACATAATCAAAATCTAAGAAGAAAAATTTGATATTTTATTCAAATATCATAAATATTTGTTTTGCCAACATTGACATTACAATCACTTAAATTTTAAGATCAATAGATTCTAATGCTCTAAGATTATTTTATTATAGGCAACTTATAATGTACTGAGAGTTTCTTTTTATAGAAATGTTTCGATTTGGTAAATGCTAGTGACGTGAACTGAAAATTTGTTCATTTAACTGGCGACTACATTATTCATTATCAAAACCTAGTAGCTAATAATATAACTATACTTTAATAGAGTTAGTGTTATGTACATTGGTTTGCATTTGTAGAGGAAATTGAAAATCTACCCCTATTACAAGAATTACACATTTATAATAATAAACTATATAATTGAATAATATCGAAAAAAATATCCATCTTGTTGGAAAATTTCTACAACATAATGATATAACTTTATTTCATGTGGTAATAGTGATGTCAAAACTTCTTTTCTTATAAACTAGGATGTTTCTATTTATAGAAATAGAAATAGAGCATTCTTTGATATAATAATACTTGTCATGATTATGGGCAATCTATAACTGCTCAAAATTGATATTTATAATTTCATTTTGGTCATTTTTTTCCTAAAGTTGGCATCTAACAATATTAATTTTATCGATAGTATTAGAGACTTTTATTTTGTCATTTTTTATTCATCACATATTATGATAATGATAATGCATAATGTATTAAAATTTATTTTTTATGATATTAGAAAAAATTAGCTTAAGGATATGTAAGGAGTAATGGATTATAACGGAGAGGTATGATTAAAGGTTTAATATCAAAAGATATGATCTCATCCCCAACTATCGCCTCTTTTATAGCAACGGATAAAAAATAAAAGTAATAAATGTTTGTAAAATATTTTGAAAAAAAATTTAAATTGTAATAATCATATGATATTATCTAAAATGTTGAATAATACAGCATAATTAGTTAAAAAAAAAGCTATCTTGATGGCATTAAAAGTACTAGACAAATTTTCACCGACCACTTATTTTTATGGTCCACATTGAGGTGAACTTGGTGTTATTGATCGCAAATTTTTAACATCGAAACATGCATAATGTGTGATCGTATATTATTCCCAATAACTTAAGCAAGTGAAACTATATTATTACTAATATAAGATTTTAGCCAACTATTCTAATTCTCAAGATGACATAGGAGCAATCTCTTTATATGCTAGTGGAAAAAATTGCATTTTCGTTAAAAGAAGGAAGATTGTTAGGCCAATAAAAAGTTTTCTTCTAAATGTGTTGGACTAACATTTCATTATTAATAAAAAATAAATAAATTTTGCTTTATTGATGTAATGTGTAGATGGAAGAATTAGTTATCACAAGAGTGAGGCAATATGATGATTAGGGTCAATTGAATTTTATGCAAAAGGCTATATTATTTTAACACTTTTCATGTTAACTGAAATCTTCAATGTATATAACAAAATCCGTAGTATCTAATATTGTATAAAATGGAAGAAGTGAAATATGTTCATGTTGAATAACAAATCGTGACATCGTACAATATATAAATATGCTTGTTATATAAATAAAGTAAATATTTTATAAGAATATTATCATCTTTTGACATGATACTTATAGTTTATATAATACTATTATGATTTAAATAAAAAAAATTATTTCATATCTTTCGAGTGCATAAAAGTAACTAAGAGAGGAATTAAAGTTTACTTTGTGAATTACTAATTAATACCTTAGTAGTTTAATATGTTATGCTCTTCTTGAGATGTAGTATATAAAGTATGGTGTAAAACACTCCATGCATAGAATTCTTATTTGAAAAGAGACGCAACTTAATTTTTTATATTGTCGATTTATTATTCTTGGAATATGTAAAAATTAAAATATGGAATGAAAATTCTCAATATTACAATTTTATGTTTGAATAATATGTTGTTCACCTTGTTCATGAACATAGTTGATGATCCTCTTCGTAAAAGTCAAAAATATTAAAATACGGATGTACTGATTGTCATCTTGACTTGTTCGAGTCCTTTGTTGATTATTTTATATAAGATGAATAATATTTTACAATAAACATCTATTATATCTTGATAATTTAAATCAAAATATGATGTTATCAATATCGTATTTATGGATAAAAAACCTAAAAATATTTGTAATTATTTATCTTTGCTTTTATGTTAATTCTTTTACTCAAATCCTAAAAAAGATAAATTTTAATAATGTATTGTTAAAAAGAGTGAACTAAAAAGTCAAACATATTAAAAATCTAAAATGTCACAATTGTATAAATATTTTATAAAACTTTAGTTTTGCCAACTCTAAGATTATAAACACTTAAAATATCATAAATATTTGTTTTGTCAACATTGACATTACAATCACTTAAATTTTAAGATCAGCAAATTCTAATGCTCTAAGATTATTTTATTATAGGTAACTTATAATGTACTGAGAGTTTCTTTTTATAGAAATGTTTCGACTTGGTAAATGTTAGTGACTTGAACTGAAAATTTGTTCATTTAACTGACGACTACATTATTCATTATCAAAACCTAGTAGCTAATAATATAACTATACTTTAATAGAGTTAGTGTTATGTACATTGGTTTGCATTTGTAGAGGAAATTGAAAATCTACCCTTATTACAAGAATTACACATTTATAATAATAAACTATATAATTGAATAATATTGAAAAAAATATCCATCTTGTTGGAAAATTTCTACAACATAATGATATAACTTTATTTCATGTGGTAATAGTAATGTCAAAACTTCTTTTCTTATAAACTTGGATGTTTCTATTTCTAGAAATAGAAATAGAGCATTCTTTGATATAATAATACTTGTCATGATTATGGGCAATCTATAACTGCTCAAAATTGATATTTATAATTTCATTTGGGTTATTTTTTCCTCAAGTTGACATCTAACAATATTAATTTTATCGATAGTATTAGAGAATTTTATTTTGTCATTTTTTATTCATCACATATTATGATAATGATAATGCATAATGCATTAAAATTTATTTTTTATGATATTAGAAAAAATTAGCTTAATGAGATGTAAGGTGTAATGGATTATAACGGAGAGGTATGATTAAAGATTTAATATCAAAAGATCTAATCTCATCCCCAACTATTGACTCTTTGATAGCAATGGATAAAAAATAAAAGTAATTCATGTTAGTAAAATATTTTGAAAAAAATTTAAATTTTAATAATCATATGATATTATCTAAAATATTGAATAATAAAGCATATTTAGTTAAAAAAAAAGCTATCTTGATGGCATTAAAAGTACTAGACAAATTTTCACCAACCACTTATTTTTATGGTCCACATTGAGGTGAACTTGGTGTTATTGATCGTAAGTTTTACCATCGAAACATGCATAATGTGTGATCGTATATTATTCCAAATAACTTAAGCAAGTGAAACTATATTATTACTAATATAAGATTTTAGCCAACTATTCTAATTCTCAAGATGACATAGGAGCAATCCCTTTATATGCTGTTGGAAAAAATTGCATTGTCGTTAAAAGAAGGAAGATTGTTAGGCCAATACAAAGTTTTCTTCTAAATGTGTTGGTCTAACATTTCATTATTAATAAAAATAAATAATTTTTTCTTTATCGATGTAATGTGTAGATGGATGAATTAGTTATCACAAGAGTGAGGCAATATAAAGATTAAGGTCAATTGAATTTTATGCAAAAGGCTACATTATTTTAAAACTTTTCATGTAAACTGAAATCTTCAATGTATATAACAAAATCCGTAGTATCTAATATTGTATAAAATGGAATAGTGAAATGTGTAAAAGTTGAATAAAGAATCGTGACATCGTACAATATATAAACTATGCTTGTTATATAAATAAAGTAAATATTTTATAAGAATATTATCATCTTTTGACATGATACATATAGTTTATATAACCCTATTATGATTTAAATTAAAAAAAAAATATTTCATATCTTTCGAGTGTATAAAATTAACTAAGAGAGGAAATAAAGTTTACTTTGGGAATTACCAATTAATACCTTAGTAGTTTAATATGTTATGCTCTTCTTGAGATAAAGTATATAAAGTATGGTGTAAAACACTCCATGCATAGAATTCTTATTTGAAAAGAGACCCAACTTAATTTTTTATATTGTCAATTTAGTATTCTTGGAATATGTAAAAATCAAAATGTGGATTCAAAATTCTCAATATTACAATATTATGTTTGAATAATATATTGTTTACCTTGTTCATGAATATAGTTGATGATCCTCTTCATACAAGTTAAAAGTATTATAATATGGATATACTGATTGTCAACTTTACTTGTTCGAGTCCTTTGTTAATTATTTTATATAAGATGAATCATATTTTAAAATAAACATCTATTATCTCTTGATAATTTAAATTAAAATATGATGTAATCAATATCGTATTTATGGATAAAAAACCTTAAAATATTTGTAATTATTTATCTTTGTTTTATGTTAATTCTTTTACTCAAATCCTAAAAAAGATAAATTTTAATAATGTATTGTTAAAAGGAGTTAACTAAAAAGTCAAACATATTAAAAATCTAAAATGTCACAATTGTATAAAAATTTTATAAAACTTTAGTTTTGCCAACTCTAAGATTATAACCACTTAAAGTTCAGGATTAATGGTCCAATGCTAGTTTATCATAGGCAACTAATAAGGTATTTATAATTTCTTTTTATAGCAATGTTTCAACTCATTACCAACTAATGACTTGTAATTAAAATTTTTTCATTAAGTATCATGTGTGCTATTCATCATTAAAATATATGAGCTTAGAATATTGTTATAGTATAATGGAGTGAGGATTTTGTGTGTTGGTCAAGTTTTGTATCGGAAATTGGAACTCTAACACGCTCTCATGAATTGTCAATTTATGACAATAGAATAGATAATTGAATAATATTGAGAAACAATACATTATATTGGAACAATTATGTAATATAATAACATAATTATATTTTATGTGGTAATATTATATCCATCCTTCTTTTCAAGAAAACATAGAACTAATTGTTATAATAATATTTTTCATGGATGAAAGTTAATATTTGAAATTTCATTTGCGTTATATTTTCTAAAAGCTCACATTTAACCATTTCAATTTGATCGATAATATTTTAGAGACATGTATATTAAAAATTTTTAGATAATCTCGAAGTAAATTAATGACAACGCATAATGCATTACAGTTTATTGTTTATGATATTAAGACAATGAGCTTATAAGTGTATAGGGACTACAGGATTATGTAGAGGAGGAATGATAAAAGGTTTTATATCGAATGATTTGATGTCATCTCCAGCTATAGCCTCTTTGATAGCAATGGCTAAATAACAAAATTAATTTAATTAGTAAAATATTTTGAAACAATATCTAAATATTAACAAGCGTACGAAGTAATAAAAACTATTATCGAATATAGCAAAATTAGTAAAAGAAACAAGCATTTTGATTTGCATGAAAAGAATTGAAGATAACTCTTCACGTAACATATTTCTCATATGTTTCACATTTAGTAGAACTTGGTGTTACTTATCATTAGTTTTAATATCAAAACTAAAATAATGTTGGAGCATACGCTATTTAAAATACTATAAACAAATAAATAATAATTATTACTGACCTAAGATTTTTGCCAACTTTTCTAATGCTGTAGATGATGTTGGAGTAGGCTCATTAGACGCTACCAGGAAAAATTGCATTGTCATTAAGAGGAGGAAGAGCATCGTACTAATGAGAAGTTGTCTTAGAAACATGATGGGCCAACACTTGATTATTTGTAAAAAAATTTATAATATTGACGTAATATATCTTGATAGATGAATTGTTCGTCACAAGAGTGAGTTGCTTTAAAAAGTATGAACAATTAAACGTTATGAATAAGGTTTTAGTTTTTTGAAACTGACCATGGTCGTCCAGAAACTGAAATCTTCATTGTATATTGAAACTTTCTTTGTATCCAATAATATATCTCATGGTAGAAATGAAATGTATATAAATTAAATAAAGAATCGTGACCTGATACACTATGCTTATTATATTAATAATTAAATATTTTATAGAAATAATGTCATCGTTTAACATAATTCTTATACTTTATGTAAGAATCTAAGATTGTTGTATGGTAAGTTGAAAAAAATCTATTCCATATCCTTCAAGTGCATAAATATAATTGAGAGAGGAATAAGTATCTCTTTTGTAAATTAGTTAGTAATCCTTTAGCCATCCAATACTTTATGTTCTTTTTGACTATCAACTTTCTTATAATTTTTGAAAATCTAAACATGGTGCAAAAATTCTCACTCTTAGAAATTATGATTTGAATAGTATTTTGTTCACCTTCTACATGAACCTAGTTGATGATTTGAATAATAATGTATTATTAAAAAGAGTGAACTAAAAAGTCAAACATATTAAAAATCTAAAATGTCACAATTGTATAAAAATTTTATTAAACTTTAGTTTTGTCAACTCTAAGATTATAACCACTTAAAATATCATAAATATTTGTTTTGCCAACATTGACATTACAATCACTTAAATTTTAAGATCCGCAAATTCTATTCCTCTAAGATTATTTTATTATAGGTAACTTATAATGTACTAAGAGTTTCTTTTTATAGAAATGTTTCGACTTGGTAAATGCTAGTGACTTGAACTGAAAATTTGCTCAATTAAATAGCGACTACATTATTCATTCTCAAAATCTAGTAGCTAATAATATAATTATACTTTAATAGAGTTAGTGTTATGTACATTGGTTTGCATTTGTAGAGGAAATTGAAAATCTACCCCTATTACAAGAATTGCACATTTAAAATAATAAACTATGTAATTGTATAATATCGAAAAAAATATCCATCTTATTGGAAAATTTCTGCAACATAATGATATAATTTTATTTCATGTGGTAATAGAGATGTCAAAACTTCCTTTCTTATAAACTTGGATGTTTCTATTTCTAGAAATCAAAAGAGAGCATGCTTTGATATAATAATACTTGTCATGATTATGGACAATCTATAACTGCTCAAAATTGATATTTATAATTTAATTTGGGTCATTTTTTCCTCAAGTTAACATCTAAGCATATCAATTTTCTCGATAGTATTAGAGACTTTTATTTTATTATTTTCTATTCATCACATATTATGATAATGATAATGCATAATGCATTAAAATTTATTTTTTATGATATTAGAAAAAATTAGCTTAAGGAGATGTAAGGTGTATTGGATTATAACGGGAAGGTATGATTAAAGGTTTAATATCAATAGATCTGATTTCATCCCCAACTATCGCCTCTTTGATAGCAATGGATAAAAAATAAAAATAATTAATGTTAGAAAAATATTTTGAAAGAAGATCTAAATTTTAATAATCATATAATATTATCTAAAATTTTGCATAATATAACATAATTAGTTTAAAAAAAAAAGCTATATTGACGTCGTTAAAAATACTAGACAAATTTTCACAAACAACTTATTTTTATCGTCCACATTGAGGTGAACTTGGTGTTATTAATCATAAGTTTTAACATCAAAACATGTTCTAATTCTCAAGATGATGTTGGAGCAATCTCTTTATATGCTAGTGCAAAAAATTACATTATCGTTAAAAGAAGGAAGATTGTTTGGCCAATAAGAAGTTGTTTTCAAAACGTGATGGACTAACATTTCATTATTTGTAAAAAAAATAAATTTTGCATTATTGAAGTAATGTGTAGATGGATGAATTATTCATCACAAGATTGAGACAAAATAAAGATTAGGGTCAATTGAATTTTATGCACAAGGCTATATTATTTTAACACTTTTCATGTAAACTGAAATATTCATTGTATATAACAACTTCCGTAGTATCTAATAATGTATAAAATGGAAGAAGTGAAATGAATAAAAGTTGAATAAAGAATAATGACATCATACAATTTATAAACTATGCTTGTAATATAAATAAAGTAAATATTTTATAAGAATATTATCATCTTTTGACATGATACTTATAGTTTATATAACACTATTATGATTTAAATTAAAAAAATTATTTCATATCTTTCGAGTGCATAAAAGTAACTAAGAGAGGAATTAAAGTTTACTTTGTGAATTACTAATTAATACCTTAGTAGTTTAATAAGTTATGCTCTTCTTGAGATGAAGTATATAAAGCATGGTGTAAAACTCTCCATGCATAGAATTCTTATTTGAAAAGAGACCCAACTAAAATTTTTATGTTGTCAATTTAGTATTCTTGTAATATGGAAAAATCTAAATGTGGATTGAAAATTCTCAATATTATAATTTTATATTTGAATAATATCTTGTTCACCTTGTTTAGGAATATAGTTAATGATCCTCTTTATATAAGTTAAAAATATTAAAATACAGATGTATTGATTGTCAACATGACTTGTTCAACTCCTTCGTTAATTATTTTATAATAAACATATATTATCTCATGTTAATTTAAATCAAAATATGATGTTATCAATATTGTATGTATGGATAATAAACCTGAAAATATTTGTAATTATTTATCTTTGCTTTAATATTAATTCTTTTACTCAAATCCTATAAAAGATAAATTTTAATAATGTATTGTTAAAAGGAGTGAACTAAAAAGTCAAGCATATTAAAAATCTAAAATGTTATAAAAATTTTACAAAACTTTAGTTTTGCCTACTCTAAGATTATAACCACTTAAAGTTTGAATGAGTATATTTTAATGGTTCAATGCTAGTTTATCATGGGCAACTAATAAGGTATTTATACTTAAAATTAAACAATTTTTATTTAAATATCATGTAATTTATTCATCATTAAAATATAAGAGCTTAGAATATTGTTATAATATAATGGAGTGAGGATTTTGTGTGGTGGTCTAATTTTGTATTGGAAATTAGAACTCTAACACGCTCTCACGAATTGTCAATTTCTAACAATAGACTATATAATTAAATAATATCGGAAAACAATACATTATATTAGAACAATTATGTAATATAATGACATAACTATATTTTATGTGGTAATAGTTATATCCAACATTCTTTTCAAGAAAACATAGAACCGATTGTTATAATAATGTTTTTTATGAATGAAAGTGAATATTTGAAATTTCATTTGGGTTATCTTTTCTAGAAGCTCACATTTAACCATTTCAATTTTATCGATAATATTTTAGACACATGTATATTAATAATTTTTAGTTCATCTCAAAGTAAAATAATGACAACACATAATGCATTACAGTTTATTGTTTATGATATTAAGACAATGAGCTTATAGTTGTATAGGGACTACAGGATTATGTAGAGGAGGAATGACAAAAGGTTTTATATCGAATTATTTGATATCATCTCCAGCTATAACCTCTTTGATAGCAATGGCTAAAGAACAAAATTAATTCAATTAGTAAAATATTTTGAAATAAGATCTAAATTTTAACAAGCATATGAAGCAATAAAAACTATTATCGAATATAGCAAAATTTGTAAAAGAAACATGCTTTTCGATTTGAATGAAAAGAATGTTAGGATCAGAGCGGCACTAAGAGGGGGGGGGTGAATTAGTGCAGTGAATTAAAACTTATAAGTTTAAAAACAAATTCGTGAATACAAGGAGATTTTGTTTCGATTGTAACTTGAGTAGATGAAAACCGAAAGCTAGTAGTCATGTAAATAACAATTTCAGGAAAGTAAGAACTCACACATTCAAGGAACACACCAATTTAAAGTGGTTCGGTTAAAATGACCTACATCCACTTGCAAAGCCTTCTTCGAAGAGGCTCCCAACTTCCACTAAAAAATCATTTTGAAGGGGGAGGACAAATACCCCTCTTACAACCTTTTACAAATGGTTCACACTCTTACAAATTTTCAACAAGAAAGAAGGAGGTGAATACTCAAGCAATTGAAAACAAGACTTGCTAAAGACTTTGCTAAGGCTTTTATCTCAATATATTACTTCTCAAGAGTTGTATTCTCTACTGAAAATTGAGAGATATTTATAGGCTTAAAGAGGATTCAAATTTGGGCTCCAAATTTTGAATTCTCTTGGGTTCCCAATGCTGGCGGTGCCACCGCCTGTCAGTGTCTGACACTTACAGTGTATTGGCGATGCCACCGTCCAGCCCGACGGTGCCACCGCCCGACATCTTGGGTGCTGGGCGATGTTATCGCCTAGTCCAACGGTACCACCGCCCAATCCTCGGGTTCTGGGCGGTGCCACCGCTCAGTCCGGCGGTTTCACCGCATGACCTTTATCGGTCATTGGTTGAATTTCAAATCCGGCCCAAACCAAGTCATATTCGGGCCCAGTTGGCCCCTAACCAGGATATAGGATTATCCCTTAATCCTAACCCTAATTACATGTAAACTACATAACTGAAAATATAGTCCTAAGCAAGCTTTCAACCGGCAAACGTTGAGTCTCCTTCCGGCGAACTTCTGATACACCTTCGGATTTCTTCCGGCGGACTCCTAGTAGGCTCCCAATCTTTTAGCGAGTTCTGCGAGTAGCTGAGCCTTCTTGGTGAACTCCATGAACCTCCAACGATCTCTTTGGCGGACTTCCGAAAACTCCGACAAGTCCCTGATTTCTTCTCGGTTGGTTCCGGCAACATCTCCGACGAATCTTCGGACTCTCAAACACCTATCGAACTTGACTCCAGTATCATTGCTTTATATTTTTAGGCTATCGTAGTTAATCCTGCATACTTAACTCAATAATATGGATTAGATCAATTAACCCATCTATTGATTTTATCATCAAAATCTGAGCTTCAACAACCTCCCCCTTTTTGATGATGACAATAAATTGATGACGGAGTTAAACATAACTCTCCCTATCTATATGCCATATTATGAGAAGATAAAAACACTTGAATTCCATCTCTTTGAATTCAAGCCTAAACCGATAAGTTCTATCCGTTGAACTTATCGTTATTCTCTCTAAGCGTGAGCAAATACAAAACTTCATATTTCTTATAATTTCCAGCTATGAAAATCATTTTCAAGTCGAATGATAAAAGACAATTATCACTTGACAAGAGATAAGAATTTTCAATATAAATTTCATAAATGTAAGGCATGATTTCATATGATATAAGAACTTGCGATATTCTCAAAGAGTTTTGCGATGCATATAAGACATTTGCATTACACAAGCTTTTACAATTCATACAAGTCATGCTATCGATGCGTATAAGATATTTTCATTAAGTTATGCTATCGATGCGTATAAGATATTTTCATTAAGTCATGCTATCGAATTGGCACAAGTCATCACAAGTCATGTTTTGCTCATTCTTCTCCCCTTTTGTCATCAACAAAAAGGAGATGAGGCTTTAAGTGTATAATTTGTGATCATAAAATCAGTAGAAAAGGAATCCAACATTAAGATTGATGATACAAAATTCAGCATTCATCCAAAATTCATCTCATTAAAAATCATGGCTTTTATACAAAAGAAAGAAGATGATAAAACTTTAACTTGGCATTAAGAGTAATCATACAAGGATCGCATGTTAAGGTAACAGAATAAGAAGGCATATCGATTAATCCTTAGGAGGAAATCCATAGTTCTTATACATGACATCTATTTTTTTATTCATTTGTCGTAGTTCCTTCAAAATTTCAATTTGTTGAATTTGAATTTGCCCTTGCTGTGATTTGAGTTGGTCTTGTTGTGATTTGATCTGATGCAATTCTATCATAATAAGTTCTTCAGAAGATGAAGCAAGAGCTGAAGGTGTTGCACCAAAGGGACTAGGAGGAGGAGATTCATTTCCCCTAAAAATTAGTGTTTCGGAGTGTTCTACTGGTGGGGAAATTAGATCGGTCCTTCTTGGTTGCCTAACCTATATACCATTGCTAAATATGCACCTAAGTCTTTTCAGTAGATTTCTATTGATGGTGTTAAATCGATCAACTTGAATTGTTTCTTCATCAGGCGAGAAATAAATATCATGGGCAAGTATTAATCGAGTAATTAACCCCCCATATGGAACATAGTGTCTTTAGCTATTATATCCTGCATGTGTTGTCGAATTAAGTATCCAAAGCAATTATGTTGTCCGGTTATAATCTAGTACATGGTGCTTAGCTCTATTTGACTCATTTCATTCAGATGAAATTGCTTGGGAAGTAGTATGCTAGTCATGATGTGATGAAGAATTTTAGAGTTAAAGGGTAGTGAGTGCTCGTAACTTTTGGGTATTATGCCTGAGTTTGGATTTTCAAAGATGGTTTCTAAGGCTTTGGAGTAAGTTGCTCTGATTATATTTACATCCCATTTATTTCTAAAATAACAGCCCCTATCCTTTTCAGAAATTCCAATTAGTTCACAAATAGTACTATCAAAGATTCTAATTTGTGTTCCTAAAAGGTAAGTACTTAGGCTTTCGTTGTCCACACATAAGTTTGCATATAATAGCCTAACTAACCTAGGATAAATTGGTTTATTGATTTGTAGGAGAGGTAAGGCATCTAGATGTGCAAACCACTTAATAGGTTCTAGGTTTCCTAGTTCATCCAGATCAATATGTTTACCCTTATGTATAGTTCTTGTTTTGAAATTTGAAAACCTAAGAGCTACTTCTTTGGATCTAAAGAGATTTTGGTCATATGAATCTCCTTCAACTATTTTTCCTTTTGATATTGTTGATCTCTTAGGAGCCATTATCTAGACAAGATTATGGATCAAGAATATGAAACTGTGAAGAGTAGGCAAAATAATGAGAAGAGAAAGGAAAGATTTCATATTTTACCTTATGAAAAATTCCTTGAAGGATGGAGAGCTTGAACCAATAAGAATCCCTCTCCTGGGCTTCTAAAAGTTGGAATAAGGGTTAGAGAAGTTTTGAAGGAGTTGTGGGAGAGCTTGAACCAATTTCTCATGGGTTGGGGGCGATTCCACTGCCGGCCCTAACCCCTCTTCTTATAAAGGGGATCTCGGGCGGTGCCATCGCCTTGTGACCGAGCGCTCAAGCGGTGCTACCGTCGGTTCTGGTGATGCCACCGTTGGCATGCCACGGAAGAGAAAGAAAAAAATTTCTTTCCTTCCCCTTTTTGTTTTTCAGAGGTGTTTGGCTCAAGATAGGATAGGATCTTGAGTTGTACTTTAATATGTCATTTGGAATTGAAAGAGAATGAGGAAATCAAATCCACGAAAGAACGGAAAGAGAAAAAAAGAAAACTTTTTGGAAAATACATTCAAACAAGCTTATTCTCAGGGACAATTTAACATGCCTAGTTCCCTTCTAATGAATTCAAATTGGTCTTTATTTAAGACTTTTATAAAAATGTCTGCTAAGTGATGTTTTATGTCAATAAACTCTAGAACGATATTATTGTTAAGGACATGATCGTGTATGAAATAATGCCTAACATCGATATGCTTAGTTCTAGAGTGTTGAATTGGATTTTTGGTAAGACATATGGCACTTGTATTATCACATTTTATGGGAATGATTTTCAAGTGAATTCCATGTTCTTCTAAAGTATTCTTCATCCAAACAACTTGTGCACAACATGCACTTGCAGCAATGTATTCGGCTTCCGCCGTAGATAGTGCAACTGAGTTTTGTTTCTTGAAAGTCCAAGAAACAAGTGCATGTCCTAAAAATTGGTATATTCTGAATGTACTTTTTCTATTTATCCTGCATCCGCCAAAATTGGCATCTGCATAAGCTATTAAATCAAATTTATTGGATTTCGGATACCACAATCCTAAATTGGGAGTTCCTTTAAGATATCTAAATATTCTTTTAACACTCTTAAGATGAGATAATTTAGGATTAGATTGAAACCTAACGCAAAGTCCTACACTAAACATGATATCCGGTCTAGTCGCGGTGAGGTAAAGTAGACTACCTATCATTCCCCTATACGTTTTTTGATCGAAATTTTTACTATTTTCATCCATATCTAACTTAGTCGAAGTACTCATAGGAGTGTTTATCGCTTTTGAACCATCCATGTTAAATCATTTTAACAATTCTAATGTATATTTAGATTGATTAAGAAATATACCATCACTAGGTTGTTTAATTTGTAATCCTAAAAAGAAGGTTAATTCACCCATTAGACTCATTTCAAATTCAGGACTCATACACTTAGCAATTGATTCACATAATAATTCATCCGAAAAATTAAAAATAATATCATTAACATAAATTTGCATAATAAAAAAATTATTTTTAAAGTGTTTGATAAACAATGTAGTATCAACCTTGCCTTTGGTAAAATTATTTAAAATAAGAAAGGAACTAAGCCTTTCATACCAAGCTCTAAGTGCTTATTTCAAGTCATAGAAAGCCTTAGTCAATTTGAATACATGATTAGGAAGAAGAGAAATTTCAAATCTGGGAGGTTATTCGACATATACTTCTTCGGAAATAAAACCATTCAAGAAGGCACTTTTGACATCCATTTGAAATAGCTTAAAATTATTACTACTAGCATAGGCAAGGAGCATCCTAATGACTTCTAATCTTGCCACAGGAGCGAAGGTTTCTTCGTAGTCGATACCTTCTTCTTGGTTGAAACCTTTGACCACTAATCTAGCCTTGTTTCTAACCACGATACCGCATTCGTCTTACTTGTTTCTAAAGACCCATTTAGTACCAATGACTAAATGGTCACTAGGTCTAGGAACAAGCTTTCATACCTCATTCCTCTCAAATTGGTTCAATTCCTCTTGCATTGCAATGACCCAAGAATCATCTTTTAAGGCCTCGTTAATGCATTTAGGTTCAATTTGAGAAAAGAAGCTAGCATTAGCATAAAAATTCTTGAAGGAAGAACAAGTTTGAACCCTTTTTGATATATCTCCTAGAATTAGCTCCTTTAGATTAGCATCCACATACTTTCATTCCTTAGGTAAGGAAGAAGATGCATCCAAGTTGCTATTTTGAGGAGGGGGTTCATTTAAATTCAAATTTTCAAAACCAAGGTCATCATCAAAATCATTTTTATTTAACTCAGAAATTTCATTGAAAACAACATGAATAGACTCTTCTATAACTAAGGTTCTTTTGTTGAAAACACGAAAAGCCTTAGAGACGGGAGAGTAACAAGAAAGGTGCCTTCATCGGATTTGGTATCAAATTTTCCTAAAGCATCCTTTTCATTCAAAATAAAGCATTTATAACCAAAAACTTTAAAGTAAGAAACATTTGGTTTTTTGTTATTCCATAATTCATATGAAGTTTTTGATAGAGACAGTCTTATTAGAACCCTATTCATGATGTAGCAAGCCGTATTAACGGCTTCAGCCCAAAAATACTTGGGTAAACTATGTTCATTCAACATAGTTCTTGCCATTTCTTGTAGGTTTCTGTTTTTTCTTTCAATTACTCCATTTTGTTGAGGATTTCTTGGAGTGGAGAAGTTGTGATTATATCTATTAGATTCACAAAAACTTTGGAAGTCACGGTTTTAAAATTCGCCACCATGATCACTCTGAATTGATGAAATCATGAAGCCTTTTTCGTTTTGAGTAAGTTTACAAAATTTAAAGAAACATTTGAAACAATCACTTTTGTGAGCCAAGAAATAGGTCCAAGTGTATCTAGTATAGTCATCTACAATTACAAAGGCATATTTGCTTCCTCCTAGACTTGTCGTGTCAATTGGTCGAAATAAGTCCAAATGGATCAATTGTAATGGTCTAGTGGTGCTAATTTGATTTTTTGGTTTGAAACTAGTCTTTATTTGTTTACCTAGTTGACACGCATCGCATACTTTGTCCTTAACAAACTTTATATTGGGAATCCCTCGTGCTAATTCTCTAGATGAGATCTTAGATATTAGTTTCATACTTGCATGGCCAAGCATCATCATTTAAAGTGGAGAAGCATATTTCATTACTTAGTTCATCAAGGTTGATGGTGTAGACATTATTTTGTTTCAAAACAATCATTGACATGTTATTGTTTGGTTTTTCAATAATGCACACATTAGATTCAAATCTAATGATATAACCTTTATCACATAATTGACTAATACTTAAGAGATTATGTTTTAATCCATCAACTAGTAATACATCATCAATAGAAAAACTTTATATTTTACCTATGGTTCTCTTGCCAATGATTTTGCCTTTATTGTTGTCTCCGAAGGTAACGTACCCTTCTTCTTTGCTAGTGAGCATAGAGAAATAAGATGAATCTCCAGTCATGTGTCTTGAGCATCCACTATTGAGATATCATCTCTTGCTCCTAGCTTGTGGGTTTGTCTACAAAAGAGTATGGTTTTTAGGTACCCATTTGATTTTAGGTGCTTCAAAAATTGATCTACCAATTTTGTTATTCATTGTTGAACTATTTATAGTTCCTTTAGGAACTCATATTAATTTATGTGGACTAATTTTCCTAAATGAACATTTGTAAGCAACATGTCCAAATTTACAACAAAAATTACATTTCAAATAAGGTGAAACATGTAATGTGGGTCCTTTAATGAAAGTGGTAGGATTTTGGTGAGATCCTCTCACAAAACTAATTCTACTTCTATTTGTGACATGACTCTTGTTTGCAAGGATCATGTCCAATCCCTTGCTACCGACCTTAAACTTGTTTAAGGTCTCTTTAAGTAGTAAATTTTTATTTTTTATTGCTTCTAAATGTTCACACTTAGAGCATGGAGGAGTTTGAAGACTATCAAACATATTTTGTAGTAAGACATGCTCTTTCTTTAAGATATTAAACTTCTTACTAATAGTTCTACACTCATCAAATAATTCATGAAAAGCAATAGAAAGTTCATCGAAAGATAAATCTTTATTAATTGAATCGCATACCTCTTCTCCTAAAGCCATTAGCGCAAAGTTTGCCTCCTCTTTGTTGCTAGCTTCTTCACTTTTGGAATCACTTGAATCGTTCCAAGTTGCTTTTAGAGCTTTCTTCTTCTTTGGTTGCTTCTTCTTGGCTTGAGGGAATTCATTTTTGAAGTGCCCTGGCTTCTTGCATTCATAGCATATCACTTGGTCCTTTTTATGTTCAAGTCTATTTTTGTTGTTATTTTTAAATTTATTCTTTCTTATAAATTTTTAAATTTTTGAGTTAAAAGTGCAATGTCATTGTCACTGTCCTTATCACTTGATGTTCCTTTCAAGTGATCTTCTTGTGATGTGAGTGCCATATCCTTCCTGTTCTTTGGAAAGGGGTTCTCGAGCTCTTCATGAGCATGACATGTCATTTTGTAGGTCATTAGAGATCCAATAAGTTCTTCAAGAGGAAATGTTTTAAGATTCTTGGCCTTTTGAATGGCCGTAACTTTTGGATCCTAACTTTTAGGAAGGAATATTAAGATTTTAGTTACAAGTTCAAAGTTAGAAAAATCTTTACCAAGAGCTTTGTGTCCATTGATGACATTTGTGAAACGTGTGTACATATCTCCAATGGACTCACTTGGTTTCATTCAGAAAAGTTCATAAGAGTGCATAAGAATGTTGATTTTGGATTCTTTCACTCGACTAGTGCCTTCATGAGTGACCTCAAGAATCCTCCAAATATCAAAAGCTGAATCACAAATTGAAACGCGATTGAATTCATTTTTGTCTAATGCACAAAACATGTCATTCATAGCCTTTGCGTTTAAACCAAAAACCTTCTTCTCCGATTCATCCCATTCGCTCATCGGAAGAGAAGATTTTTAAAATCCATTTTCGACAATAGACCAAAACTCGAAATCCATGGAAATAAGGAAATCCTCATACGAGTTTTCCAATACGTGTAATCTGACCCATTAAATATAGGTGGACGTGTAATGGAATAACCCTCATACATACTGGAGTAAGCCATCTCTCTTGGGTGTTAAACCAAATATGAGAGTGAGCCTTACTCTGATACCAATTGTTAGGATCGGAGCGGCATTAAGAGAGGGGGGGGGGAGTAAATTAGTGTAGCGGATTAAAACTTATAAGTTTAAAAATAAATTTATGAATACGAGGAGATTTCGTTTCGATAGTAACTTAAGTAGATGAAAATCGAAAGCTAGCAGTAGTATAAATAATAATTTAAGAAAAGTAAGAACTCACATATTTAAGGAACACACCAATTTAAAGTGATTCGGTCAAAATGACCTACATCCACTTGCGAAGCCTTCTTCGAAGAGGCTCCCAACTTCCACTAGCAAATCACTTTGAAGGGGAAGGACAAATACCCCTCTTACAACCTTTTACAAGTGGTTCACACTCTTATAAATTTTTAACGAGAAAGAAGGAGGTGAACACTCAAGCAATTGAAAACAAGACTTGCTAAAGACTTTGCTAAGGCTTTTATCTCAATCTATTACTTCTCAAGAGTTGTATTTTCTGCTAAGAATTGAGGGGTATTTATATGCCCCAAGAGGATTCAAATTTGGGCTCTAAATTTTGAATTCTCTTTTGTTCCCAATGCTGGCGGTGGCACCGCCTGTTAGTGTCTGACACTGACAGTGTACTGGCGGTGCCACAGCCCGGCGATGGCATCGCTCGACCTCTTGGGTGCTGGGTGGTGCTACCGCTTAGTCCAGCGGTACCACCGCCCGATCCTCAAGTTCTGGGCGGTTGCACTGCCCAATCCGGCGGTTCCACCGCTCAACCTTTACCGATCATTGGTTGGGCTTCAAATCTAGCCCAAACCAAGTCATATTCAGGCCCAATTGGCTCCTAACCAGGATATAGGATTATCCCTTAATCTTAACCCTAATTACATGCAAACTACACAACTGAAAATATAGTCCTAAGCAAGCTTTCAACCGGCAAACGTCGAGTCTCCTTCCGACGAGATTTCCGGCGATCTTTCGGCGAACTTCTGATACACCTGCGAATTTCTTCCGGCGAACTCCTAGTAGGCTCCCGATCTTATGGCAAGTTCTACGAGTAGCCGAGCCTTCTTGGCGAACTCTGCGAACCTCCGACGATCTCTTTGGCGGACTTCCGAAAACTCCGACAAGTCCCCGATTTCTTCTTGGTTGGTTCCGACAGCATCTCCGACGAATCTTCGGACTCTCAAACATCCATCGAACTTGACTCTGGTATCCTTGCTTTATGTTTTCAGGCTATCGTAGTTAATCCTGCATACTTAACTTCAATAATATGGATTAGATCAATTAACTCATCAATTGATTTTATCATCAAAATCTGAGATTCAACAAAAAATGGAAGATATCTCTTCACATAACATATTTCTCATATGGTCCACATTTAGTAGAACTTGGTGTTATTTATCATTAGTTTTAATATCAAAACTATCATAATGCTAGACCATATGCTATTTTAAATACTATAAATAAATAAATAATAATTATTACTGGCTTAAGATTTTTGCCAACTTTTCTAATGCTGAAGATGATGTTGGAGCAAGCTCATCAGACGCTACCGGGAAAAATTACATTGTCGTTAAGAGGAGGAAGACCATCAGGCAAATGAGAAGTTGTCTTAGAAACATGATGGGCCAGAATTTGATTATTTGTAAAAAAATTTATAATATTGAAGTAATATATCTTGATAGATGAATTGCTCATCACAAAAGTGAGTTGCTTTAAAGATTATGATCAATTAAACTAACCATGGTCGTCTAGAAACTGAAATCTTCATTGTATATTGGAACTTTTTTGTATGCAATAACATATCTCATGGTAGAAGTGAAATGTATATAAATTAAAGAAAGAATTGTGACCTTATACACTATGCTTGTTATAATTATTAATTAAATATTTTATAGAAATAATATCATCATTTAACATGATGCTTATACTTTATGTAACAATCTAAGATTGTTGTATGGTAAGTTGAAAAAAATCTATTCCATATCCTTCAAGTGCATAAATATAAATGAGAGAGGAATAAGCATCTCTTTTATAAATTGGCTAGCAATCCTTTAGTCATCCAATACTTTATGTTCTTTTTTGTATCAATTACACGAGGCATGGTTCTAAACTCCACATAGAGAAATTTTATTTAAAAATAGAACCAACTTAATTTTTTTGACGATCAACTTTCTTCTAATTTTTGAAAATCTAAACATGATGCAAAAATTCTCACTCTTAGAAATTATGATTTGAATAATATCTAGTTTACCTTCTCTATGAACCTATTTGATGATCCTCTTCGTACAAGTTA
Organism: Musa schizocarpa; assembly: GCA_900464855.2. Lineage (NCBI taxonomy): Eukaryota > Viridiplantae > Streptophyta > Magnoliopsida > Zingiberales > Musaceae > Musa > Musa schizocarpa. The sequence goes on from LS990915.1 coordinate 28,066,854, forward strand.
AAAATATTAAAATGTGGATGAAATTATTGTCAATATGACTTATTGGAGATGTTGGTTCATTTTTTTATATTAAAAGCACAAAACATTTTAATAAATATCAAGTATATCATGATAATTCGAGTCATAATATGATGTTTTCATGATTTTAAACAAGCATGGCAAAGTTAGAAATATTTGCAAAAAAATATTTTTAATTTTTTGTTAATTTGTTTCCCTCAAGCAAAATAACAAAGATGAATTTTAATAATCAATTGTATAAAGGTGTGAACTAAAAAGTCAAACATAATCAAAATCTAAGAAGATAAATTTGATATTTTATTAAAATATCTTAAATATTTGTTTTGCCAATATTGACATTACAGTCACTTAAATTTTAAGATCAACAAATTCGAATGCTCTAAGATTATTTTATTATAGGTAACTTATAATATATTGAGAGTTTCTTTTTATAAAAATGTTTCGACTTGGTAAATGCTAGTGACTTGAACTGAGAATTTGTTCATTTAACTAGCGACTATGTAATTCATTATCAAAACCTAGTAGCTAATAATATAATTATACTTTAATAGAGTTAGTGTTATGTACATTGGTTTGCATTTGTAGAGGAAATTGAAAATCTACCCCTATCACAAGAATTACACATTTACAATAAAAAACTATATAATTGAATAATATCGAAAAAAATATCCATCTTATTGGAAAATTTCTGCAACATAATGATATAGCTTGATTTCATGTGGTACTAGTGATGTCAAAACTTCTTTTCTTATAAACTTGGATATTTCTATTTCTAGAAATAGAAAGAGAGCATTCTTTGATATAATAATACTTGTCATGATTATGGACAATTTATAACTGCTCAAAATTGATATTTATAATTTCATTTGTATCATTTTTTCCTCAAGTTGATATCTAACCATATCAATTTTATTGATAGTATTAGAGACTTTTATTTTATCATTTTTTTATTCATCACATATTATGATAATGATAATGCATAATGCATTAAAATTTATTTTTTATGATATTAAAAAAAATAGCTCAAGGAGATATAAGGTGTATTGGATTATAAAGGAGAGGTATTATTAAAGGTTTAATATCAATAGATCTGATCTCATCTCCAGCTATCTCCTCTTTGATAGCAATGGCTAAAAAAAAAAGTAATTCATGTTTGTAAAATATTTTGAAAGAAGATCTAAATGTTAATAATCATATGATATTATCTAAAATGTTGAATAATATAGCATAATTAGTTTTAAAAAAAAAAAGCTATCTCGATGGCATTAAAAAATCTAGACAAATTTTTCGAAACCACTTATTTTTATGGTCCACATTGAGGTGAACTTGGTGTTATTAATCATAAGTTTTCACATTGAAACATGCATAATGCGTGATCGTATATTATTCCAAATATCTTAATCAAGTGAAACTATATTATTACTAATATAAGATTTTAGCTAACTATTCTAATTCTCAAGTTGATGTTGGAGCAATCTCTTTATATGCTAGTGCAAAAAAGTACATTGTCGTTAAAAGAAGGAATATCGTTAGACCAATAAGAAGTTGTCTTCGAAACGTGATGGACAAACATTTCATTATTCGTAAAAAAAATAAATTTTGCATTATTGAAGTAATATGTAGATGGATGAATTATTCATCCAAAGAGTGAGGTAATATAAAGATTATGGTCAATTGAATTTTATGCATATGGCTATATTATTTTAACACTTTTCATGTAAACTAAAATCTTCATTGTACATAGCAACTTCCGTAGTATCTAATAATGTATAAAATGGAAGAAGTGAAATGTATAAAAGTTGAATAAAGAGTCGTGACATCATACAATTTATAAATTATGCTTGTTATATAAATAAAGTAAATATTTTATAAAAATATTATCATCTTTTGACATGATACTTATAGTTTATATAACACTATTAAGATTTGAATTTTAAAAAAAATATTTCATATATTTCAAAGTGCATAAAAGTAAGTAAGAGAGGAATTAAAGTTTACTATGTGAATTACTAATTAATACCTTAGTAGTTTAATATATTATGCTCTTCTTGAGATGAAATGTATAAAGCATGGTGTAAAACTTTTCATGCATAGAATTCTTATTTGAAAAGAGACCCAACTTAATTTTTTTTTTTTGTCAATTTTGTATTTTTGTAATATGTAAAAATCTAAATGTGGGTTGAAAATTCTCACTATTACAATTTTATATTTGAATAATATCTTGTTCAACTTGTTAAGGAATGTAGTTTATGAACCTCTTCGTACAAGTTAAAAATATTAAAATATGGATGTATTGATTGTCAACTGTTCGAGTCCTTTATTGATTATTTTATATCAGAAGAATAATATTTTACAATAAACATCTATTATCTCATGATAATTTAAATCAAAATATGATGTTATCAATATTGTATTTATGGATAATAAACCTAAAAATATTTGCAATTATTTATCTTTGCTTTTATGTTAATTCTTTTACTCAAATCCCAAAATAGATAAATTTTAATAATGTATTGTTAAAAGGAGTGAACTAAAAAGTCAAACATATTAAAAATCTAAAATGTCACAATTGTTTAAAAATTTTACAAAACTTTATTTTTGTCTACTCTAAGATTATAACCACTTAAAGTTTAGGATGAGTGTATTTTAATGGTCCAATGCTAGTTTATCATGGGCAACTAATATGGTATTTATACTTTCTTTTTTTAGCAATGTTTCAACTCATTACCAACTAGTGACTTGAATTAAAATTTTTTCATTTAACTATCATGTAAGTTATTCATCATTTAAATATAAGAGCTTAGAATATTGTTATAATATAATGGAGTGAGGATTTTATGTGTTGGTCTACTTTTGTAGTAGAAATTGGAACTCTAACTTGCTCTCACCAATTGTTAATTTATGGCAATAGACTATATAATTAAATAATATTGATAAACAATACATTATATTGGAACAATTATGTAATATAAAGACATAACAAAATTTTATGTGGTAATAGTTATATCCAACCCTCTTTTCAATAAAACATAGAACCGATTTTTATAATAATGCTTTTCACGGATCAAAGTTAATATTTAAAATTTTATTTAGGTTATCTTTTCTACAAGCTCACATTTAACCATTTCAATTTTATCGATAATATTTGAGGGATAATTATTTGAATAATTTTTAGTTTATCTCGAAGTAAAATAATGACAACGCATAATGGATTACCATTTATTGTTTATGATGTTAAGACAACGAGCCTATAGGTGTATAGGGACTATAGGATTATGTAGAGGAGGAATGATAAAAGGTTTTATATCGAATGATTTGTTGTCATCTTCAACTATAGCCTCTTTGATAGCAATAGCTAAAGAACAAAATTAATTCAATTAGTAAAATATTTTGAAACAACATCTAAATTTTAACAAGCATACGAAGCAATAAAAACTATTATCGAATATAGCAAAATTAGTAAAAGAAACAAGCTTTTAGATTTACATTAAAAGAATTGAAGATAACTCTTCACATAACATATTTCCAAAATGGTCCACATTTAGTAGAACATGATGTTATTTATCATTAGTTTTAATATCAAAACTACAATAATGCTGGATCATATGCTATTTTAAATACTATAAACAAATAAATAATTATTATTACCGACCTAAGAATTTTGTCAACTCTTCTAATGTTGAAGATGATGTTGGAGCAAGCTCATGGTTATAGAAATAATGTCATCTTTTAACATAATGCTTATACTTTATGTAAAAATCTAAGATTATTGTATGGTAAGTTGAAAAAAATCTATTACATACCCTTTAAGGGCATAAATATAATTTAGAGATGAATAAACATCTTTTTTGTATATTGGCTAGTAATCCGTTAGTCATCTAATACTTTATGTTCCTTTTGGGATCAATTACACAAGGCATGGTTCTATACTCCAGAAATCTTATTTGACAATAGAACCAACTTAATATTTTTGACGATCAACTTTCTTCTAATTTTTGAAAATCTAAACATGGTGCAAAAATTCTTACTCTTGAAAATTATTATTTGAATAATATCTAATTCACCTTCTCCATGAACCTATATGATGATCCTCTTCATACAAGTTAAAAATATCAAAATGTGGATGAAATTATTGTTAATTTGACTTATTAGAGATGTTTGTTCATTATTTTAATATAATTGTACTTTAATAGAGTTAGTGTTATGTACATTGGTTTGCATTTGTAGAGGAAATTGAAAATCTACCCCTATTACAAGAATTGCACATTTACAATAATAAACTATATAATTGAATAAAATCGAAAAAAATATTGATCTTGTTGGAAAATTTCTGCAACATAATGATATAACTTAATTTTATGTGGCAATAGTGATGTCAAAACTTCTTTTCTTATAAACTTGGATGTTTCTATTTCTAGAAATAGAAAGAGAGTATTCTTTGATATAATAATACTTGTGTCATGATTATAGACAATCTATAACTGCTCAAAATTTATATTTATAATTTCATTTGAGTCATTTTTTTCTCTAGTTGACATCTAACCATATCAATTTTATCGATAGTATTAGATACTTTTATTTTATTATTTTTAATTCATCACATATTATGATAATGATAATGCATAATGCATTAAAATTTATTTTTTATAGTATTAGAAAATTAGCTCAAGGAGATTTAAGGTGTACTAGATTATAAACGGGAGGTATGATTAAAGGTTTAAAAATAATTGATATGATCTCATCCCCAACTATCGCCTCTTTGATAGCAATGGCTAAAAAATAAAAGTAATTAATGTTAGTAAAATATTTTGAAAGAAAATCTATATTTTAATAATCATATGATATTATCTAAAATGTTGAATAATATAGAATAATTAGTTTTAAAAAAAAGATATTTTGATGGCATTAAAAAATTTTCACAAACCACTTATTTTTATGGTCCACATTGAGGTGAACTTGGTGTTATTAATAATAAGTTTTAACATCGAAGCATGCATAATGCGTGATCGTATATTATTCCAAATATTTTAAGCAAGTGAAACTATATTATTACTAATATAATATTTTAGCCAACTATTCTAATTCTCAAGATGATGTTCGAGCAATATCTTTATATACTAGTGCAAAAAATTGCATTGTCGTTAAAAGAAGGAAGATTGTTAGGCCAATAATAAGTTGTCTTCGAAACATGATGAACTAACATTTCATTATTCGTAAAAAAAGTAAATTTTATATTATTGAAGTAATGTGTAGATGGATGAATTATTCATCACAAAAGTGAGGTAATATAAAGATTAGGGTCAATTGAATTTTATGCATAAGGATATATTATTTTAACAATTTTCATGTAAATTGAAATCTTCATTGTATATAGCAACTTCCGTAGTATCTAATAATGTATAAAATGGAAGAAGTGAAATGTATAAAAGTTGAATAAAGAATCGTGACATCATACAATTTATAAACTATGCTTGTTATATACATAAAGTGAATATTTTATAAGAATATTATCATCTTTTGACATGATACTTATAGTTTATATAACACTATTAGGATTTAAATTTAAAAAAAAATTATATCATATCTTTAAAGTGTATAAAAGTAACTTAGAGAGGAATTAAAGTTTACTTTATGAATTACAAATTAACCTTAGTAGTTTAATACGTTATTCTTTTCTTGAGAGGAAGTATATAAAGTATGATGTAAAACTTTCCACGCATAGAATTCTTATTTGAAAAGAGACCCAACTTAATTTTTTATGTTGTCAATTTAGTGTTCTTATAATATATAAAAATCTAAATGTGGATTTAAAATTCTCACTATTACAATTTTATAGTTGAATAATATATTTTTCACCTTGTTTAGGAATATAGTTGATGATCCATTTCGTAAAAGGTTAAAAATATTAAAATATGGATGTATTGATTATCAACATGACTTGTTCGAATCTTTTGTTAATTATTTTATATCAGACAAATAATATTTTACAATAAACATCTATTATCTCATGATAATTTAAATCAAAATATGATATATCAATATTATATTTATGGATAATAAACCTAAAAATATTTGTAATTATTTATCTTTGCTTTTATGTTAATTCTTTTACTCAAATCCTAAAAAAGATAAATTTTAATAATGTATTGTTAAAAGGAGTGACATAAAATGTAAAACATATTAAAAATCTAAAATGTTACAATTGTATAAAAATTTTACAATACTTTAGTTTTTCCTACTCTAAGATTATAACCACTTAAAGTTTAGGATGAGTGTATTTTAATGGTCCAATGCTAGTTTATCATGGGCAACTAATAAGGTATTTATACTTTCTTTTTATAGCAATGTTTCAACTCATTACCAACTAGTGACTTGAAATTAAAATTTTTTCATTTAACTATCATGTAAGTTATTAATCATTAAAATATAAGAGCTTAGAATATTGTTATAATATAAAGGAGTGAGGATTTTGTATGTTCGTCTACTTTTGTAGTGGAAATTGGAATTCTAACCCGCTCTCACGAATTGTCAATTTATGGCAATAGATTATATAATTAAATAATATTGAGAAACAATGGAATAATTATGTAATATAATGACATAACTATATTTTATGTGGTAATAGTTATATCCAACCTTCTTTTCAAGAAAAAATAAAATCGATTGTTATAATAATGCTTTCCAAGGATGAAAGTTAATATTTGAAATTTCATTTGGGTTATCTTTTCTACAAGCTCACTTTTAACCATTTCAATTTTATCGATAATATTTGAGAGATATGTATTTTAATAATTTTTAGTTTATCTCGAAGTAAAATAATGACAACACATAATGTATTACAGTTTATTGTTTATGATATTTAGTCAATAAGCCTATAGGTATATAGGGACTACAGGATTATGTAGAGGAGGAATGATAAAAGGTTTTATATCGAATGATTTGATGTCATCTCCAACTATAGCCTCTTTGATAGCAATGGCTAAAGAACAAAATTAATTCAATTATTAAAATATTTTGAAACAAGATCTAAATTTTAACAAGCATACGAAGGAAAAAAAACTCTGGTTGAATATAGCAAAATTAGTAAAAAAAAATAAGCTTTTAGATTTATATGAAAAGAATTGAAGATAACTTTTCACGTAATATATTTCCTATATGGTCCATATTTAGTAGAACTTGGTGTTATTTATCATTAGTTTTAATATCAAAACTACAATAATGCTAGACCATATGCTATTTTAAATACTATAAATAAATAAATAATAATTATTACTGACTTAAGATTTTTGCCAACTTTTCTAATGCTGAAAATGATGTTGAAGCAAGCTCATCAAACGCTACCGGAAAAAATTACATTGTCGTTAAGAGAAGGAAGACCATCAAGCAAATGAGAAGTTGTCTTAGAAACATGATGGGCCAGAATTTGATTATTTGTAAAAAAATTTATAATATTGAAGTAATATATCTTGATAGATGAATCGCTCATCACAAAAGTGAGTTGCTTTAAAGATTATGATCAATTAAACTAACCATGGTCGTCACAAGAGTGAGTTGCTGTAAAGAGTATGAACAATTAAACGTTTTGAATAAGGTTTTAGTTTTTTTAAACTGACCATGGTCGTCTAGAAACTGAAATCTTCATTGTATATTGTAACTTTCTTTGTATCCAATAACATATCTCATGGGAGAAATGAAATGTATATAAATTAAATAAAGAATTGTGACCTGATACACTATGCTAATTATATTTATTAATTAAATATTTTATAGAAATAATGTCATCATTTAACATAATGCTTATACTTTATGTAACAATCTAAGATTGTTGTATGATAAGTTAAAAAAAATCTATTCCATATCCTTCAAGTGCATAAATATAGTTGAGAGATGAATAAGCATCTCTTTTATAAATTGGCTAGTAATCCTTTAGTAATACAATACTTTATGTTCTTTTTAGGATCAATTACACGAGGCATAGTTCTAAACTCCACACATAGAAATCTTATTTGAAAATAGAACCAACTTAATTTTTTTGACAATCAACTTTCTTGTAATTTCTGAAAATATAAACATGATGCAAAAATTCTCTCTCTTAGAAATTATGATTTAAATAATATCTAGTTCACCTTCTCCAAGAACCTAGTTGATGATCCTTTTCGTACAAGTTAAAATATCAAACTGTGGATGAAATTATTGTCAATTTGACTTATTGGAGATGTTTGTTCATTATTTTATATCAACAGAACAAAACATTTAAATAAACATCAAGTATATTATGATAATTTGAGTCATAATGTGATGTTATCATGATTTTAAACAAGCATGGCAAAGTTAGAAATATTTATAAAAAAATATCTTTCATTTTGTGTAAATTTGTTTCCCTCAAGCTAAATAACAAAGATGAATTTTAATAATCAATTGTATAAATGTATGAACTAAAAAGTCAAACATAATCAAAATCTAAGAAGACAAATTCGATATTTTGTTAAAATATCTTAAATATTTGTTTTGACAACATTGACAAAATAATCACTTAAATTTCAAGATGAGCAAATTCTAATGCTCTAAGATTATTTTATTATAGGTAACTTATAATATATTGAGAGTTTCTTTTTATATAAATGTTTCAACTTGGTATATGCTAGTGAAATGAATTTAGAATTTGTTCATTTAACTAGCGACTACGTTATTCATTATCAAAACCTAGTAGCTAATAATATAATTGAACTCTAATAGAGTTAGTGTTATGTATATTTATTTGCATTTGTAGAGGAAATTGAAAATCTACCCCTATTACAAGAATTGCACATTTACAATAATAAACTATATAATTGAATAATATCGAAAAAAATATCCATCTTGTTGAAAAGTTTCTGCAACATAATGATATAACTTGATTTCATGTGGTAATAATGTTGTCAAAACTTCTTTTCTTATAAACTTGGATGTTTCTATTTCTAGAAATAGAAAGAGATCATTCTTTGATATAATAATACTTATCATGATTAAGGATAATCTATAACTAATCAAAACTAATTTTTATAATTTCATTTGGGTCATTTTTTCCTCAAGTAGACATCAAAACATATCAATTTTATCAATAGTATTAGAGACTTTTATTTTACCATTTTTTATTCATCATATATTATGATAATGATAATGCATTAAAAAAAAATTATGATATTAGAAAAAAATAGCTCAAGGAGATGTAATGTGTACTGGATTATAAAGGGAGGTATGATTAAATGTTTAATATCAATAGATCTGATCTCATCCCCAACTCTCTCCTCTTTTATAGTAATGGCTAAAAAATAAAAGTAATTCATGAAAGAAAAATATTTTGAAAGAATATCTAAATTTTAATAATCATATTACATTACGTAAAATGTTGAATAATATAGCATAATTAGTTTAAAAAAAAGCTATCTTGAACGCATTAAAAAAGCTAGACAAATTTTCACAAACCACTTATTTTTATGGTCCACATTGAGGTGAACTTGGTGTTATTAATCATAAGTTTTAACATCGAAACATGCATAATGTGTGATCATATATTATTCCAAATATCTTAAGCAAGTGAAACTATATTATTACTAATATAAGATTTTAGCCAACTATTCTAATTCTCAAGATGATGTTGGAGTAATCTATTTATATGCTAGTGCAAAAAATTGTATTGTCATTAAAAGGAGGTTTGTTAGGCCAATAAGAAGTTGTTTTCGAAACGTGATGGACTAACATTTTATTTTTCATAAAAAAAATAAATTTTGTATTATTGAAGTAATGTGTAGATGGATGAATTATTCATCACAAGAGTGAGGTAATATAAAGATTATGGTTAATTGAATTTTATGCATAAGGCTATATTATTTTAACACATTTCATGTAAACTAAAATCTTCATTGTGTATAGCAATTTCCGTAGTATCTAATACTGTATAAAATGGAAGAAGTGAAATGTATAAAAGTTGAATAAAGAATCGTGACATCATACAATTTATAAATTATGCTTATTATATCCATAAAGTAAATATTTTATAAGAATATTATAATCTTTTGACATGAAACTTATAGTTTATATAACACTATTAAGATTTAAATTTAAAAAAAAATATTTCATATCATTCAAGTGCATAAAAGTAACTAAGAGAGGAATTAAAGTTTACTTTATGAATTACTACTAATTAATACCTTAGTAGTTTAATATGTTATGCTATTCTTGAATTAAAGTATATAAAGCATGGTGTAAAACTCTCTACGCATAGAATTCTTATTTGAAAAGAGACCCAACTTAATTTTTTATGTTGTCAATTTAGTATTCTTATAATATGTAAAAATCTAAATATGGATTGAAAATTCTCAATATTATAATTTTATATTTGAATAATATCTTATTCACCTTGTTCAGGAATATAGTTGATGATCCTCTTCATACAAGTTAAAAATATTAAAATACGGATGTATTGATTGTCAACTTAACTTGTTCAAGTCCTTTGTTGATTATTTTATATCAGAAGAATAATATTTTATAATAAACATCTATTATCTCATGATAATTTAAATCAAAATATGATGTTACTAATATTGTATTTATGGATAATAAACCTGAAAATATTTGTAATTATTTATCTTTTCTTTGATGTTAATTCTTTTACTCAAATGCTAAAAAAGATAATTTTTAATAATGTATTGTTGAAAGGAGCGAACTAAAAAGTCAAACATATTAAAAATCTAAAATGTAACAATTTTATAAAAATTTTACAAAACTTTAGTTTTGCCTACTCTAAGATTATAACCACTTAAAGTTTAGGATGAGTGTACGTTAATGGTCCAATGCTAGTTTATGATGGGCAACTAATAAGGTATTTATACTTTCTTTTTATTGTAATGTTTCAACTTATTACCAACGAGTGACTTGAAATTGAATTTTTTTCATTTAACTATAATGTAATTTAATCATCATTAAAATATAAGAGCTTAGAATATTATTATAATATAATGGAATGAGGATTTTATGTGTTTGTCTACTTTTGTAGTGGAAATTAGAACTCTAACCTGCTCTCACGAATTGTCAATTTATGGCAATACACTATATAATTAAATAATATTGAGAAACAATACATTATATTGGAACAATTATGTAATATAATGACATAACTATATTTTATGTGGTAATAGTTATATCCAACTTTCTTTTCAAGAAAACACAGAACCGATTGTTATAATAATGCTCTTCATGGATGAAAGTCAATATTTTAAATTTAATTTGGGTTATCTTTTCTACAAGCTCATATTTAACCATTTCAATTATCGATAATATTTGAGAGACATGTATTTTAATAATTTTTAGTTCATCTCGAAGTAAAATAATGATAATGCATAATACATTACAGTTTATTATTTATGATATAAAGACAATGAGCCTATAGGTGTATAGGGACTATAGGATTATGTAGAGGAGGAATGATAAAAGGTTTTATATCGAATGATTTGATGTTATCTCTAGCTATAGCCTCTTTGATAGCAATGGCTAAAGAACAAAATTAATTCAATTAGTAAAATATTTTGAAACAAGATCTAAATTTTAACAAGTATACGAAGCAATAAAAACTATTGTCGAATATAGCAAAATTAGTAAAAGAATCTAGCTTTCAGATTTGCATGAAAAGAATTGAAGATAACTCTTCACGTAACATATTTTCTATATGATCCACATTTAGTAGAACTTGGTGTTATTTATCATTAGGTTTAATAACAAAACTACAATAATGCTTGATCATATGCTATTTCAAATACTATAAACAAATAAGTAATAATTTTTACTGACCTAATATTTTTGCCAACTCTTCTAATGATGAAGCTGATGTTGGAGCAAGCTCCTCAGACGCTACCGGAAAAAATTGCATTGTCGTTAAGAGGAGAAAGACCATCAGGCTAATAAGAAGTTGTCTTAGAAACATGATGGGCCAACCCTTGATTATTTGTAAAAAAAAATTATAATATTGAAGTAATATATCTTGATGGATGAATTGTTCATCACAAGAGTGAGTTGCTTTAAATATTAGGATCAATTAAACATTATGCATAATGGTTTAGTTTTTTGAAACTAACCATGGTGGTCTAGAAACTGAAATCTTCATTGTATATTGTAACATTCTTTGTATGAAATAACATATCTCATGGTAGAAGTGAAATATATATAAATTAAATAAAGAATTATAACCTTATACACTATACTTGTTAAATTTATTAATTAAATATTTTTTAGAAATAATGTCATATTTTAACATAATGCTTATATTTTATGTAACAATCTAAGATTTTTGTATGGTAAGTTGAAAAAAATTTATTCCATATCTTTCAAGTGCATAAATATAATTGAGAGATGAATAAGAATCTCTTTTGTAAATTGACTAGTAATATTTTAGTCATCCAATACTTTATGTTCTTTTTGGGATCAATTACACGAGGCATGGTTCTAAACTCCACACATAGATATCTTATTTGAAAATAGAACCAACTTAAATTTTTTGACAATCAACTTTCTTGTAATTTCTAAAAATCTAAACATGGTGCAAAAATTCTTACTCTTAGAAATTATGATTTGAATAATATCTAGTTCACCTTCTTCAAGAACATAGTTGATGATCTTCTTCGTATAAGTTAAAAATATCAAAATGTGGATGAAATTATTATTAATTTGACTTATTGGAGATGTTTGTTCATTATTTTATAACAAAAGTACAAAACATTTCAATAAACATAAGTATATCATGATAATTTGAGTCATAATATGATGTTATCATGATTTTAAAGAAGCATGACAAAGTTAGAAATATTTGTAAAAAAATATCATTCATTTTGTATTAATTTGTTTCCTTAATGCTAAATAACAAAGATGAATTTTAATAATCAATTGTATAAAGCTAAGAACTAAAAAGTCAAACATAATCAAAATGTAATAAGACAAATTTGATATTTTATTAAAATATCTTAAATATTTGTTTTGCCAACATTGACATTACAATCACTTAAATTTCCAGATGAGCAAATTCTAATGCTCTAAGATTATTTTATTATAGGTATATTGAGAGTTTCTTTTTATAGAAATGTTTTGACTCTATAAATACTAGTGACTTGAACTGAAAATTTATTCATTTAACTAGCGACTACGTTATTCATTATCAAAACCTAATAGCTAATAATATAATTGTACTTTAATAGAGTTAGTGTTATGTACATTGTTTTGCATTTGTAGAGGAAATTAAAAATCTACCCCTATTACAAGAATTGCACATTTACAATAATAAACTATATAATTGAATAATATATAAAAAAAATATCTATCTTGTTTGAAAATTTCTGCAACATAATGATATAACTTGATTTCATGTGGTAATAGTGATGTCAAAACTTTTTTTCTTATCAACTTGGATGTTTCTATTTCTAGAAATAGAAAGATAGCATTCTATGATATAATAATACTTGTCATGATTATGGACAATCTATAACTGCTCAAAATTAATATTTATAATTCCATTTGGGTCATTTTTTCCTCAAATTGACGTCTAACCATATCAATTTTATCGATAGTGTTAGAGATTTTTATTTTATTATTTTTTATTCATCACATATTATGATAATGATAATGCATAATGCATTAAAATTTATTTTTTATGATATTAGAAAAAATTAGCTCAAGGAGATGTAAGGTGTATTGGATTATAAAGGGGAGGTATGATAAAGGTTTATTATCAATAGATTTAATCTCATCCCCAACTATCGCCTCTTTGATAGCAATGAATAAAAAATAAAAATAATTTATATTAGTAAAATATTTTGAAAGAAGATCTATTGGCGTTATGTAATTTCAAAATAAACTAAAGGCGTTTTGATTACCTCAACGTCGAAAGCCATTAAGGCATAATTTGCTACCTCGCCTTTGTTGATTTTCTCCTCGTCTTCGGAGTAGCTCGATTTATCCCACTTTGTATTCTTCTTCTTGCATTCAAAGCAAGTAGTTGCATTCTTTTTGTCCTTGTTTTTTAATTCTTGTTTCATGAACTTTTTAAATTTCTTAATGAATAGTCCATGTTCACTATCACTTGAGCTTATACTCGAGTGGTCTCCAAATGATCTATGTCCCAAATCCTTACTGTTCTTTGGAAGGTTATTTTGTTCATCATGTTTATCATATGCATTGTGCACCATTTCATATGTCAATAATGAACCGATAAGTTCTTCAAGTGGAAAAATATTTAAATCTTTTGTTTCTTATATTGTCTTTACTTTCGATTCCCAAGTTTTAGAAAGTGATCTTAAGATCTTGTTAATGAGTTCAAAATTTGAAAAACTTTTACCAAGTGCTTTTAAACCATTGACGACATCCGTGAAACGGGTGTACATGTCTCCAATGGTTTCGCTTGGTTTTATATGAAAAAGTTCAAAATCATGCATTAAAAGATTGATCTTTGAATCTTTTACTCTACTTGTGCCTTCGTGTGTGACTTCTAATGTGTTTTATATCTCGAAAGCCATTTCGCAAGTAGAAATCCGATTAAACTTGTTTTTGTCTAAGGCACAAAATAAGGCATTCATAGCCTTTGCATTTAGAGAAAAAGCTTTCTTCTCCAAATCATTCCAATGATTCATTGGAAGAGAAAACTTTTGAAATCCATTTTCAACAATGTTCCAAAGTTCAAAATCTATAGAGATAAGGAAGATCCTCATTCGAGTCTTCTAATAGATGTAATTCATCCCATTGAATATGGGTGGACGTGTAATAGAGTGACCCTCTTGGTTTCCGACAAATGTCATCTCTCTTTGGTTTTAATCCAAGTAAGAGTGAACCTCGCTTTGATACCAATTGTTAGAATCAAGAGTCGGCACTAAGAGGGGGGGGGGGGTTTAAATTAGTGTAGCGGTAAGATAACGATAGTTTAAAAACTTTCGTACGATAAAACTGTTTCCGACATAAAATCGTTTTCGGAAACTTAACTTGAAAGCGAGTTCGTAAAAGTATTTAAGGCAGTAAGCACTTAAGGAGGTTTGTAGTAATGATAAATTGCACAAATGTAAATGCAAACCAGATTTTTGAGTTGTTCGGTCAACGTGACCTATATCCACTTTCGACTTCCTCCTTTGACAAGGTCACCGGTGTCCATTAGAGGCCTTCCTTCAATAGGCGAAGGCCAATCACCTTTTACAACTCAATTCTCCTTTTACCGGGTTTAGGAGATAACCCTTACACCCCCACTCACTCCTCTCTTAATCTATTCTAGCACTTAGAACTTTAAGAGGAGCTCACACAAGATTTCAGTAGCGTTTCTATACTTTTTTACTCTCAATACTTGTGTGCTTTAACTAGAGATGAGAGAGGTATTTATAGGCTTCAAGTTGATTCAAACTTGGAGCCTAAAACTTTTCCATCCTGAGTTCCCCGGGCACGGGCGGTACCATCGCCCGGTGTCAGTCTGACGCTGACACTGCCCTAGGCAGTACCACTACTCAGGTCTAGCGGTACCACCACCTGGCACCCTGCTAGGGGCGGTACAACTACCCAAACTGGCAGTACCACCGCCTGACACAACCTTGAAGATTATGCCACAATGGTGAGACTTCTTGGGACAATGTTTGGGCTTTTATTGGGCCCAACACAATTCTTACATGAGCCTAGTTGGTCCCTAATTGGGTTGGCCCAAATCCAAGCCCAATTACATGCTAACTACGAAATCCTAAGACATTTGCTAAGCAAAACAAGTCCCTATGTCTATTCTTCTGACGAGCTTCCGGCGAACTTTTGACGAACTCTTGGACTTTACGACGATCTTCTTTGCGAGTTCCGATGAGCTTCTCTAGCAAGCTCTGAGACTTCTCGACTAGTTCCTCCAGAACATCCGACGAACTGTCATGGACTTAGCTGATTTTGCCTAAGTCGTGCAGCACCCTTGCGTGTCCATCCGCAAAGGTCAGCCTCTCCAAAGCCTCCCATGGTCTATTAGGACCTACGAAAGAGAAAACGGGTTAGAGAGAATGCCTCACTCGGGATCCATAATCAAACATTCTATAAAATACTTCATAGACAATGCAAATTACAAACAGACTATACAAGAACAGTTGCACAACAAAATGTCAAAATGGTTCATTACAAACCGACAATCTCTCATAAGTGTCCACATGACACAACCTTTATTTACAAGCCTAAAGCGGCCACCAAACCCAACTAAAATGGGACTATTAAGCCTTCGGCCATCCCTCCACATGTTGTGCAAAGCATGAACATACCAAAAGACATGGACATACATAAGCATTACATCAAACATTTTGTTTCGAAGTTTGTCCATGACATTCTCCCTCACTTATTCCTTCGACGTCCTCGTCGAAGTCTTTGTGAGCACTGCAACTCCTCGCCTTTGCTAAGTCTTTAATCTTTTGCTCCAACTGTAATGCGGCTCTTGCTCCCAACTACTCTCTGCTGCTATTTTTGAGTAGTCAAACTTTTGATCCATCATGCTGCTTCAACTCACCAATGACTTTGACTCTAGTGTGGGGTTAGTTGAGTTATGTTGATCCTTGTTGATTCCTATGGATCCTCTAGATGAAGGAAAAGACTATCCTTACTATGCGCTAGTCTCACAAATGCCTCATGCTGCTTGAAATGGGTGGATGCTTGTTGGAGCTTTAACGAGCATCGTCTCACAAACTTTCAAAGTTTTTGGTCCTTCCTCCACAAAATTTGCTCATCTACTCTTCTTTCACTTAGTTGTCACTTCTAAGTAGCTTTGCATCACTTCCACTTTCGATTTGCATTCTGTTGGGAAATGAGACGGATACTCTACTCTCAATAGCACTAATCACCAATGGTGAGGATTTGACAACTATTGTCTTCTAATATCCTCGAAGGGTCTTTGAACCTATGCAGAGCTCCTCTACTGGATAGATAAGAGAATTAGGGTACTCGATTTTGCCCATTCTCTTAAGGGTTAAGAAGGCAAAGGTTACTTGACTTCGCCCGCCTCCTCAAGATTGTACTCCATGCATAGAGCTAGTTACTGGCCTTCGCCTGCTCTTTGCTCACACTTCTGAAGCACTTGAAGTGTTTGCATTCCTCGCGTTGAGTTAGTTACTGTGATTCACCTTCTCAATGCCATTGAACTTCTAGAATGCAGGAAGTTTTCACCCTAACTTGGAGTAATTCTCTAATAGATTTGGTCGCCTTTAGGATTATACCGTCTTCTCCATCAACTTTGTCGCCTACTCCACTGAGTAGCAAAGGTATAGCACCATGTACTGCCAGCTTTGTTCCTTGGTCATGCACTCTTGCCTGACCCGAAGTCCTTCACTTTCGGCTATTTTGATGAGAAGCTTGTTGACACCAGTCTTACGAAGTTCCTTAGCCTCTGCCCTTCAGCCTTATCTTGGTACTTGGAGTTTGCCTCTGCATGCTCCACCTCCTCGACCCCTTTCACGACCAAGCACTCTCCCTCCATGAGAGCAAGGGATCAATGACTTTCACGGAAGTCCCGCCTCTACGGTACCATAGCGCTACCATGCCCATGGCCCTACTATCCGTCGCCTCATATTTGCATCCCTTTTCTTTATGATCAGTAGATATGTCTCTGTGGCACTCCTCCGAGTCCACCCCTATTCTAACTAATGCTTGATTTTGGGTAGCTAAGTCCCTCTGGACTCATCGTCGCTTCCTCGTCCCTTCCGACCCCTTGCTTCAACACCTTCGTGTTCTCCAAGTAGCTCCCTTTAGTCAATGGAAAGACAGACTGCAACTCCTATGCATGGCCTCTGCCATCACATTATAGGGTTTGCACTGATTTTGTTCTCCTCAGCTTCCTAGGTAGCAACATTCGCTTACTCGACCTTGTCCTCTGACTTGCTAGGCTCCCTTAAACGAATATAGGCTCTAGAGCAGTCCAACTCTCCAACTGCTTTGATCATACATCCGCATGATCAAGTCCCTCCGATGGGACTCACTGGTACTTGTATTCGAACTTTTTCCTTGGTGGAACATGTTAGGATCGAGAGCACTAAGAGGGGTGAATTAGTGCAGCGGAAATCTTTCAGCGATTTAAAAATGAAAGCTGCGTTCGTCCGATAAAAACGATTTCGATGTAAAAGCCGATTCACAGTTTGTATCTAAGTGTAGTTTATGCAGTTTGCGTCTAAATGCAGATTGCGTCTAAGCGCAGTTTGTATTTAAGTGCAGTTTGCGTCTACGCGCAGTTTGAGTCTAAACACAGTTTGCGTCTAAGCGCAGTTTGCGTCTAAACACAGTTTGCGTCTAAACACAGTTTGCGTCTAAACACAGTTTACGTTTAAGCGCAGTTTGCGTTTGAGCGCAGTTTGCGTCTAAACGCAGTTTTACGTCTAAGTGCAGTTTTACATCTAAGTGCAGTTTTACGTCTAAACGCAGTTTTGCGACTAAACGCAGTTTTACGTCTAAACGCAGTTTTACGTCTAAACGCAGTTTTGCGTCTAAACGCAGTTTTATGTCTAAACACAGTTTTGCGTCTAAACGCAGTTTTACGTCTAAACGCAGTTTTAAATCGCCTAAACGCGCAGTTTTTTCCTAAACGCGGTTTACGTCTAAATGCAGTTTTTTTTTCGTCAAAGCGTAATTTTACGCCTAAACGCAGTTTTGAACTTTGAAAAGCGTTTTATGAATACGCAGAAAGCAATTTGCAGTTATAAATGGAATCAAAACGTGGCGTAAATTGCAGTGTAAAGATCGTCATGAAAACACCGATTTACGTTTGAATGCAGATTCGGAAAGATCAGAACTTAGAGACTTCGTTAAAGAACGCGGCAGAGGGGGCAGTAGCAATGTAGGAGGTTTACAGTAATGATAAAGTGCTCAAAGTAAAAGCAAACCAGAGATTTAGAGTGGTTCGGTCAGTCTTGACCTACTCCACTTTTGGCTTCCTCCTCCGACGAGGTCACCGACGTCAACTAGCTGCCTTCCTTCAATGGGCGAAGGCCAACTGTCCTTTTACAGTTTCACTCCTTTTGACGGGCTCAGGAGACAACCCTTACAGATCCTTTCTCTCCTCTCTTTTACAACTCAAGACTTGAAGAACAGAAAAGAGGAGAACTTTTGGACTTTACACAAATTTGAGCTCTTAGAATCACGAAAAATCAAGAATTCGGTGTAGATCTAAGTCTTTTCAGTGCTAAATAGGTGGGGTATTTATAGGCCCCAACCCGGTTCAAATTTGGAGCTCAAAACGATCAAATCCCGAATTCCGGGATCGGTGATTTGCACCTCCTCGACCGAGAGGTTGCACCGCCCGGCGAGCTTCGAGATCGAGCCCAGGCGGTTGCACCTCTCTCTGTCGGGCGGTTGCACCGAAGTCGGGCTCTCGAGATCGAGCCCCGGTGGTGCCACCTCTCGACCGGGCGGTTGCACCTCTGCGCTGGCTTCGAAGACCGAGGGCTCGGGCGGTGCTACTTTTTGTCGGGGAGGTTGCACCGCCGGTCTAGCTCAAGACTGAGCTCTGGGCGGTTGCACCTCCTGGCTGGGCGGTTGCACCACCCGGTCTCATTGGGAGACATAGCCCAGGCGGTTGCGCCTCCTGGCCTAGGCGGTTGCACCGCCTGGTGCAATCAGGGTCCGAATGGTTAGCTCCATTCGGCCCGATTTCAATCTTTTCGGGGGCCCAATTGCCCCAAGATTAAGCTAATGGGATCACCTCCCATTTTCCAACTTAATCAACGTGCTAACTACGATTAAATCTAAGACAATTTCTGCAGCTTTGCTCCGATGCGTCAATCGCTTCTTCCGGCGAGTTTCCGGCGAACTTCCGTCGATCATCCGATGAACCCTCGGTGATTCTTCTGCGGACTTCCGGTAAACTCCTGGACTTTTTCGACGATCCACTTGGCGAAGTTCCGACGAAGCTTAAACAAAAGCTTCGGACTTCTCGGATCTGTTCTCGCCCGAACCTCCGACGACCGTCCGAACTTCCGTCGAACTCTCGAACTCCCAACGTGATCATGATCTTGACTCCGGCGCAACTCCTGCTGCTTGTCTAACTTTCATCATAGTTAATCCTGCACAATTATCTCAACACATAGATTAGACAACAAATGACAATTGACTTCATCATCAAAATCCGAGATTCAACAATCTCCCCCTTTTTGATGATGACAATCAATTGATAATGGAGTTATCCTTAACTCCCCCTATCTATATGCCATAGTTGAGATAAGTCAACCTTGAATTCAAGACCTAAGAATTCAAGTGACGTATTGATAAGTTAGATCAGTTAAACTTATCAATACTCCCATCATGATACCCATCATGATGTATCTCTTCAAGAATGATGTCAAGGCTTGACATACATCATCAAGTTTGTATGATTGTGTTTGTAGCTATTCATCATGTAATCATATAAAGCTGTGAAGGACTATTACATGATGCACACATTTGAGATTTTCTAGCAAGTTTACATTTACTTCACAAGATAGGATATCAACTCAAGACATAATGCAAATTATAGCACATGTTCATATATCTCTTGGTGATGCAAGGATGGCATAACCATAACATTGTTTATAGCATAACTCAAGTATTTGCAACTATGACATAGACATGATTATGGCAGTTGTTTATCAATTCATATGTTTCTCCCCCTTTGTCATCAACAAAAAGCATGATAGCATTATCAAAAAGCATGGTAGATGTGATTCCAACAGATTATCATGCACATAAAGGAAGGCATGACACATATAATACTTTGAATGTCTCTTTTCCTTGTTATAGTTCGTTGCTTGAAGGAGGAAAGTCATTTTTCAAAAAGTTTTCATAAGAGTGTACAGGAAAATCCCATTTTTAGCATTCAAACCGAAAAATGAACTTCTTATATGCATTCGGATATGAGTAAGCTACTGATTTTTTTAAAAAAAATATTTGTCACATAATTTCCAACATGTTATTTGATCAAGTGATACCAAGGCATGTAATAGTAATAACGTCCGAAAAATAATTTTAACTAGTTTAAGTATTCGGACACATCAACATTCCTAATTCTCTTCTTATGAAATCAAATTGTTCTTCACTTAGGGGTTTTGTAAAGATATCAGCTAGTTGATGTTTCGTATCAATGAATTCTATGATTACATCATGATTCGTAACATGATCTCGTATAAAGTGATGTCTGATGTCAATATGTTTTGTTCTTGAGTGTTGTATAGGGTTTTTTGTTAGGCATATTGCACTTGTGTTATCACATTTAATGGGAATATTTTTAAGATGAACTTTATAATCTTCTAAGGTATTTTTCATCCAAACAACTTGTGCACAGCATGCACTTGCTGCAATATATTCAGCTTCGGTTGTTGATAGTGCAACCGAGTTTTGTTTCTTGGATGACCAGGAAACAAGGGCATGTCCTAAGAATTGACATGTTCCTGATGTGCTTTTTCTATCTAATCTACAGCCAGCGAAGTCCGCATCAGCATAAGCAGTTAACTCAAGCTCCTCTGATTTTGGGTACCATAATCCTAGATTTATGGTACCATTAAGATATCTGAGTATTCTTTTAACTGCTTTGAGATGAGATATTTTAGGGTTTGATTGAAATCTAGCACAAAGTCCTACACTAAACATTATGTCTGGTCTAGTTGCAGTGAGGTAAAGTAAACTTCCTATCATACCCCTATAGGTTTTTTGATCGAAGCTTTCTCCATTTTCATCAATTTCTAACTTAGTGGAGGTGCTCATAGGAGTGTTAATAGCTTTTGAGTTATTCATATTGAACTTCTTTAGCAAACTCATAGCATATTTGGTTTGACTAATAAAGATGCCATTGTTTAGTTGTTTGATTTGTAGACCTAAGAAGAATGTTAACTCTCCCATTAGACTCATTTCGAATTCACGACTCATAGTTTTCGCAAAGGATTCACAAAGAGATTCATTCATAGAACCAAAGATAATATCATCAACATAAATTTGAACAATGAGAAAATTATTTTCAAAGTTCTTGATGAATAATGTAGTATCAACCTTGCCTTTTATGAAATTATTTTCAATAAGAAAAGAACTAAGTCTCTCATACCAAGCCCTTGGAGCTTGTTTTAAACCATAGAGAGCTTTAGTTAATCTAAACACATGATTAGGGAGACTATTATTTTCAAATCCAGGAGGTTGTTCAACATAGACTTCTTCGGAAATAAAGCCATTAAGAAAAGCGCTTTTAACATCCATTTGAAACAACTTAAAATTATTACTGCTAAGCGTGGGCAAGGAGCATCCTTATGGCTTCCAATCGAGCCCACAGGGGCGAAAGGTTTCTTAAATGTCGATACCTTCTTCTTGGTTGAAACCTTTGGCCACTAATCTAGCCTTGTTTCTAACCACGATACCATTTTCATTTTGCTTGTTTCCGAAGACCCATTTAGTACCAATAACTAAATGGTCATTTGGCCTAGGAACAAGCTTCCATACTTCATTTCTCTCAAATTGATTTAATTCATCTTGCATTGCGATAATCCATGAATCATCTTTCATGGCTTCATCAATGCATTTGGGTTCAATTTGGGAGAGAAAGGCGGCATTTGCACAAAAGGTTTTAAGAGAAGATCGTGTTTGAACCCCCTTTGATGCGTCTCCTAAGATTAGCTCCTTAGGATGAGCATCTACATACTTCCAATCCTTGGGTAAGGAAATCTGAGAAGTGGATGCATCCAAGTTGCTAGTTGGAGACGGGGTTTCGTTTAAATTCAAAGAATCAAAATTAACATCATCGTCAAGATCATTTTTTGTGATTTCAGAAATCTCATTGAAAACAACATGAATGGATTCTTCAATAGTTAGAGTTCTTTTGTTAAAGATACGAAAGGCTTTAGAAACTATAGAATAACCAAGAAAGATTCCTTCATCGGTTTAGCATCAATTTTCCTAAGTTGTCTTTTTTTTATTCAAGATAAAACACTTACACCCAAAGACTTTAAAAATATGAAACGTTGGGTTTTTTTTTGTTCCATAACTCATAGGGAGTTTTGGTTAGCAGAGGTCTCACTAGAACTCTATTTAAGATGTAGCATGCAGTATTTACGGCTTATTTAAAAATATTTGGGTAGGTTGTGTTCATTCAACATGGTTCTTGCCATTTCTTGTAAATTTTGATTTTTTCTTTCTACAACTCCATTTTGTTGAGGGTTTCTAGGAGTAGAGAAATTATGGTTGTATCCATTGAGTTCACAAAATTCCTGGAAATCATGGTTTTGAAATTCACCACCATGATCACTTCTAATTGATGAAAATCATAGAACCTTTCTCATTCTGAACGAGTTTGCAAAACTTGGTAAAAGATCTAAGGCATTCACTTTTTTTGTTTTAAGAAGTAAGTCCATGTGTATCTGCTATAGTCATCCACGATGACGGCGTTTGCTACCTCCTAGGCTTGATGTGGAGATGGGTCCCAACAAGTCCATATGGATCAATTGTAAGGGCCTAGAGGTGCTTATTTGATTTTTTTAGATTTGAAGCTACTCTTAATTTGTTTACCTAATTGGCAGGCATCACATACATTATCTTTGATGAACTTGATATGAGGAATTCCTCTTACAAGTTCTTTGGATGATATTTGAGTGATTAGCTTCATGCTAGCATGACCTAATCTTACATGCTATATCCAAGCATTTTCATTTAAAAGCAGAAAAACATGTTTCATTACATAAATCATTGATGTCAATAGTGTATACGTTATTTTGTTTTAATGCAATCATAGATATATTTTTTGTGTGGTTTTTTTTCAATGATGCAAGCATTAGATTCAAATCGATAATATATCCTTTATCACACAATTGACTAATGCTTTCGGGAGGTTATGTTTTTAGACCATCAACTAGCAAAAAACATCTTCAATAGAAAAGTTAGATTTGTTACCTATGGTTCCTTTGCCAATGATTTTACCCTTGTTGTTGTCTCCGAAGGTGACATATCCTTCGTCTATGCTAGTGAGCTTAGAGAATTGGGATGGATCTCCGGTCATATGCCTTGAGCATCCACTATCAAGGTACCATCTCTTGCTCCTAGCTTGCGATGGTTTAGTTTTCTACAAGAAAGGATGATGTTTAGGTACGCATTTGCTTTTGGGTTCCTCACAAATAGATCTATGTTTTCTATCATGTTGCATAGAATTTGTCATGGTTCCCTTAGGAACCCAAATCAATTTGTTTGGACTAAGTTTCCTGAATGGACAATAATGCGTCCTGTGTCCGAACTTGCAACAAAAGTTGCATTTGCTTTGATGTCTAACATGTAAGATGGGGCCTTTTATGAAGGTAGTTGGATTTTGGTGATGACTCTTCACAAATCCAATCCCACTTCTTTTGGGAACATGACCTTTGTTTGTAAGGATCATGTTTAATGACTTGCTACCAACCTCGAATTTCTTCAAGGTGTCCTTAAGTAGCAAGTTTTCTTTTTAAAAAGTTTCTAGATCATGACATTTGATACATGAATTTAAACTATCATGATATTCAATTTTTAACTTATTAAAATCACAAGTAAGACTATCATGCTCCTTTTTTAGCAATTTGTATTTTCTATTGATAGTCTTGCATTCATCAAATAAGTCATGGAAGGCATTTAATAATTCATCGAAAGATAAATCAGCATCTAATAAGTTTGTTACCTCCTCTCCGATGGCCATTAAAGGCGTAATGAGCAACTTGCTCGGTGTTGGACTCCTCTTCTTGAGATCTTTCGAGTCATCCCATGTTGCTTGAAGAGCCTTCTTCTTTGATGTTCTTCTTTTTTTGACTGGGGACAATCACTCTTGTAGTGTCCCGGCTTTTTTTCATTCATAGCAGATCACTTGGTCCTTCTTGGGTTCAAGTTTATTTTTTAAGCATCATTCTTAAACTTGTTTCTTTTGAAGAATTTCTTAAACTTTCTTGTTAAAAGTGCCAAGTCATCATCATCACAGTCCTCATCACTTGAGTTTTCTCTCAAGTGGCATTCAGAAGTTTTATGTGTCATATCCTTCCTGTTCTTTGGAAGGATGTCTTCTTGCTCTTCATGAGCTTTGCAAGTCATCTCATAGGTCATTAATGACCCGATTAGTTCTTCAAGAGGGAAGTTGCTTGGAGATCTTTTGCCTCTTGAATAGCAGTGACTTTAGGATCCCAACTTTTAGGAAGGGATCTTAGTATCTTATTCTGAGTTCAAAATCCAAAAACTTTTTCCGAGTCCTTTTAGACCGTTGGCGACATCCGTGAAACGGATAAACATGTCGCCAATGGTTTCACTCGGTTTCATTCGGAAAAAGTTCAAAAGAATGCAACAATAGATTGATTTTTGACTCTTTCACTCTACTTGTGCCCTCGTGGGTCACTTCAAATGTGTGCCAAATATCAAATGCAGTTTAGCAAGTTGAAACACGATTAAACTCGTTTTTTTATCAAGTCGCAAAATAAGGCATTCATAGCCTTTGCATTAAGAGTGAAAGCCTTCTTTTCCAATTCATTCCAATCGATCATTGGAAGAGAAGACTTTGAAAATCCGTTTTCAACAAGGTTCCACATTTCAAAATCCATAGAAATAAGAAAGATCCTCATTCGGGTCTTCCAGTAGGTGTAGTCCGTTCCACTGAACATGGGTGGACGTGTAATAGAATGCCCCTCTTGGTTTCCGGCGTATGCCATCTCTCTTGGGTTTTAATCCGTTAGAGAGTTAACATTGCTCTGATACCAATTGTTAGGATCGAGAGCACTAAGAGGGGGGGGGGGGGTGAATTAGTGTAGCGGAAATCTTTCAGCGATTTAAAAACGAAAGCTGCGTTCGTCCGATAAAAATGATTTCGATGTAAAAGACGATTCACAGTTTGTATCTAAGTGTAGTTTACGCAGTTTGCGTCTAAATGCAGATTGCGTCTAAGCGCAGTTTGTATTTAAGTGCAGTTTGCGTCTAAGCACAGTTTGCGTCTAAACACAGTTTGCGTCTAAGCGCAGTTTGCGTCTAAACACAGTTTGCGTCTAAACACAGTTTACGTCTAAACACAATTTGCGTTTAAGCGCAGTTTGCGTTTGAGCGCAGTTTGCGTCTAAACGCAGTTTTACGTCTAAGTACAGTTTTACGTCTAAGTGCAGTTTTACGTCTAAACGTAGTTTTGCGTCTAAACGCAGTTTTACGTCTAAACGTAGTTTTACGTCTAAACTCAGTTTTGCGTCTAAACGCAGTTTTACGTCTAAACGCAGTTTTGCGTCTAAACGCAGTTTTACGTCTAAACACAGTTTTACGTCTAAACGCAGTTTTGCGTCTAAACGTAGTTTATGTCTAAACGCAGTTTTTACGTCAAAGCGTAATTTTACGTCTAAATGCAGTTTTGAACTTTGAAAAGCGTTTTATGAATACGCAGAAAGCAATTTGCAGTTATAAATGGAATCAAAACGTAAGCGTAAACTGCAGTGTAAAGATCGTACGAAAACACCGATTTACGTCTGAATGCAGATTCGGAAAGATCAGAACTTAGAGACTCGTTCGTAAACGCGCAGAGGGCAGTAGCAATATAGGAGGTTTGCAGTAATGATAAAGTGCTCAAAGTAAAAGCAAACCAGAGATTTAGAGTGGTTCGGTCAGTCTTGACCTACTCCACTTTTGGCTTCCTCCTCCGACGAGGTCACCGACGTCAACTAGCTGCCTTCCTTCAATGGGCGAAGGCCAACTGCCCTTTTACAGTTTCACTCCTTTTGACAGGCTCAGGAGACAACCCTTACAGATCCTTTCTCTCCTCTCTTTACAACTCAAGACTTGAAGAACAGAAAGAGGAGAACTTTTGGACTTTACACAAATTTGAGCTCTTAGAATCACAGAAAAGATCAAGAATTCGGTGTAGATCTATGTCTTTTCAGTGCTGAATGGGTGGGGTATTTATAGGCCCCAACCCAGTTCAAATTTGGAGCTCAAAACGATCAAATCCCGGAATTCCGGGATCAGGCGGTTGCACCTCCTGACTGGAGAGGTTGCACCGCCTGGCAGAGCTCGGAGACTGAGCCCAGGCGGTTGCACCTCTCTGTCAGGGGCGGTTGCACCGCCAGAGTCCGGCTCGGAGATTGAGCCCCAGGCGGTGCCACCTCCTGACTGAGGCGGTTGCACCTCTCTGCCTGAGCTCGAAGACCGAGCTCAGGCGGTGCTACCTCTTTGTCAAGGAGGTTGCACCGCCCAGTCTAGCTCGAAGACTGAGCTCTGGGCGGTTGCACCTCCTGGCTGGGGCGGTTGCACTGCCCAGTCTCGCTGGGAGACATAGCCCAGGCGGTTGCACCTCCTGGCCTAGGCGGTTGCACCGCCTGGTGCAATCAGGGTCCGAATGGTTAGCTCCATTCGGCCCGATTTCAATCTTTTCAAGGGCCCAATTGCCCCAAGATTAAGCTAATGGGATCGCCTCCCATTTTCCAACTTAATCAACATGCTAACTACGATTAAATCTAAGACAATTTCTGCAGCTTTGCTCCGATGCGTCAATCGCTTCTTCCGGCGAGTTTCCGGCGAACTTCCGTCGATCATCCGATGAACCCTCGGTGATTCTTCTGTGGACTTCCGGCAAACTCCTGGACTTTGCGACGATCCACTTGGCGAGTTCCGACGAGCTTCGCTTGGCAAGCTTCTGGACTTCTCGGATCTGTTCTCGCAGAACCTCCGACGACCGTCCGAACTTCCGTCGAACTCTCGAACTCCCAACGTGATCATGATCTTGACTCCGGCGCAACTCCTGCTGCTTGTCTAACTTTCATCGTAGTTAATCCTGCACACTTATCTCAACACATAGATTAGACAACAAATGACAATTGACTTCATCATCAAAATCTGAGATTCAACAGAACACAGCCCCCATATGTTGATGACCAAGGCTTTCATCTGATGCAAAATTCGATGCACGCACTAAAGACCCACCTCTACGGTACCATGGCCTTCACTCCTTAAATCCATAGCCCTTCTTACCGTCATGCTCTCAATTATACCTCCATATAATCTAAAGCCTCACGGGACTATGTCATGTGTATTGCATTGCCACGAACTATTCTACCACATTTTGCTGCACCATGTCGCCTCCTAGTGACATCTCTATTGCATTCTGATCCTTGTGGGATGAACTCGAATTGTGATCCCTCCATGTGTGGCCTCTGCCAATACATCGCAGGGTCTCTTCCACCTTCGATTTTGTTAGCTCCTTTGGCAATTGACCTTCATCCACCTACTCTTGGGTCACACCTAGATGAAGCACCGCTCTAGGACAGTCCGTCGCTTAATAGCTCCCGAAGTCCCCTGACTTCGCTGCAATTAGTGCACCATTGTCTAGATCCTGGGCCTCTACCCCTACCAGCATAATTTCCGCTGTGCACTGCTTCCTTCATGGCAACTTGAATGGCAACACTGTGGCATATTCTTCAAGAGTACCTACCTCCGCGTCCTCTTGTCTCGTGCCAAAGCCTTCTAAACCCAACTTCGCCTCCGTAAATTGAGTTGCCTTAGTTCCTCCATTAAATGCTTTTCCGAGATAAGGTGCATGTGCCCAAAAGCTCCCTTCGTCTTTGGCACTATGCAAGATGAGTCCGCTCCATCAGAATGAAGGACCCATAGAACAACATGATCCTGCTCTTACCTTTGCAAGAGTTTATGTCCTTGACCTCTGTCCAAGGAAAGCACTGTGCCTCCGCTCCATGTTCCAACTTCTATGCTAGCTCCCTTCATGTGGCTTGGGTACTTCACCAAGTTACACCCAAGTTGCTCTGCACCTCACTTTTGCATTGAGTTGATGGTGGCCCTCGCGCCCACCATTCCACTGGTCAGCTCTCCCTTGAATTCGATCTTCATATCGACTCCAAGTGTGCCTTCATTTGTGTTGCTTTGGGTCGCTCCCCCACTTGATCTCATAATGCATCCACCAATGCATTCTCTCAAGCGAGATCAAGTGACAACTCCTCGCCGCTTGCTCGATCCATTGAGCTTCGTGGAGTTATTGTTTGTTGAGGTACTCCTCCTCAACATATATGGTCTGTTGCATATGATTCTCCCTTTAGAGAGTCGGGACTTATCCCTCCTGGATATCTATCCCGTTGGAGCAATATCTCTCTTCATTTCGGAGACTACCATCCCCTTGGACTACTCTGATTTGCTGAATAAACTACACATTATTCTGCCTCCTACAAACACACTTGCTAGATTGCGACTCCATGTCAATACAGCCCCCGCTGCACACTCAAGGCCTAGCAACATGCTGAACTCGCTGCACACTTCAGCCTCTTATGGACGTATCCTTCACATGCTGAAGAGAAAGTTTCAATGCTCTATGGTGCCGAGTTTCGGTCGCCTTGGGATGGCCGCGAACATTCCATCGTTCGCATAGAAGCCTATGCATGAGTACTAAATTCTTCGAGTTAGCAATTCCTATCACCTCTGTGAGCTCTGCATAACTCTTTCGGTCACTAAGCAACTCATTCCACCTAGCTTGGTCTCATCCTTTACCAAGCACCTTGCTTGCCTTGAGCACCATCAAGTATAGTTGTCAACATTGAGTCGTAGCTCAAACTTAGCCATTCCACCCTTTGTGCGCTCCACATTCTTCCAAACTTGTCTATTCTCGTGATGCCTCTTACGCGAAGGGTTGGCCATTCCTCAGAATGCCAATCTCATATGCCCACTCCTCTGAGCAACTCTTTTCCCTACATCTCCATGCTCGTTTTCCCCCAAACGGTCATGCGTGTGTTGACTGCCCTCAACGCAGCCCTGCTAGATCCCCCACGTTTGCATGCTAAGTGTTTCTATGAGTGCTTGTCCCGCTCTGATACCATCTATCACAGACTTAGCTGGTTTTACCTAAGTCATGCGGCATCTTTGCGTGTCCATCCGCAAAGGTCAACCTCCCCGAAGCCTCCCATGGTCCGTTAGGACCTACGAAAGAGAAAATGGGTTAAAGAGAACGCCTCACTCGGGATCCACAAGCAAACATTCCAGGAAACACTTCATAGACAATGCAAATTACAAACAGACTTTACAAGCTCTTAACAGTTACACAATAAAGGGATAAAATGGTCCATTACAGACCGATAATCTCTCACAAGTATCCATATGACACAACCTTTATTTATAAGCCTAAAACGGTCACTAAACCCAACTAAAATGGGACTATTAAGCCTTCGGCAGTCCCTCTACATGATGTGCAAAGCATGAACATACCAAAAGAAACGGACATACATAAGCATTACATCAAACATCCTATTTCGAAGTTTATCCGTGACAGAATGTCCGGACTTCCGACGAACTCTCGAACTCCCAACGTAATCGCGTCCTTGACTCTAGGACTTTATTTTGCTTCATGTCTTGCTATCGTAGTTAATCCTGCACATGTAAAAACACACTTCGATCTAGACAATTAATACTATGCATTAATTAAGTTATCCGGCATATCATTGTTAGGATCGGAGCGGCACTAAGAGGGGGGGGGGGTGAATTAGTGCAGCGGTAAAGTATGATAAACTTTCGACGATTTAAACACTTACGGAAACTTCATATGATAAAAGCAATGTTTCGTTTGAAACCGTTTCGATTGTGTTTTTAACTTGAAGGCATATGTAAGAAGGAGACAAAGAAGTAGAGCATCAAAGTGAAGATGGTTTGCAGAAATATAAATGACAATAAGATAAATGCAAACCAGAGAAGACAATAGTTTATAGTGGTTCGGTCAATCATGACCTACATCCACTCCTCCGATTCCTCTTTCGTCGAGGCCACCGGCATCCACTAATGATCTTCCTTTACTAGGCGAAGATCAACCTCCTTCTTACACCCCTCTTACAACCTCTTACAAGTGGTTCACCCTTTTACAAAGATTTCAATGAAAAGAAAGGAGGTGAACACTCAAGCTATTGAAAACAAGACTTTTCCTAAAGCTTTTCTCAACTTCTAGCTTCTCAAAAGGTTGTTTTCTCTGCTAAGAAATGAGGGATATTTATAGGCCCTAAGAGGATTCAAATTTGGGCTCCAAAATTTGAATTCTCTTGGGTTTCCGAGGCCGGCGGTGCCACCGCCTGTCAGTGTCTGACACTAACAGTGGACTGGCGGTGCCACCGCCGAATCAAGTGGTGCCACCGCCCAAGTCTCAAGTGCTGGGCAGTGCCACCGCCTAGGCCAATTCAGCTCACTGGTTGGGCTCCAAACTTGGCCCAAACCAGTCCGAACTCGGACCCAATTGGCCCCTATTTAGGCTATAGGATTAACACCTAATCCTAACCCTAATTAACATGCTAATTACGAATTTAAAGACATTTTCTAAGCTATTACAAAGTCCGTAAGTTAAGACTTCTTCCGACGAACTTTCGGCGAACTTCCGACGGTCTTCCGATAAACTCTCGGAAACCATTCTGCAGACTCCCGGCAAGCTCCTAGACTTCACGATTTGATCTTGGCGAGTTCCAACGAGCTTCTTCAGCCAGCTCTGATCTTTATCGGCGAGCTCCGCGAACATCCAACGAACCTTCTGGCGAGCTTCCAAAAAACCCTTCGGCAAGCTTACTCATTCTCGGCTAGTTCGGGCAGCATTCCCGAAGAACCTTCGGACTTCCGTCGAACTCGCAACAAATCCTTCGCGCTTGACTCTGACACTTTGTTTTGCTTTATGTCTTCGTCGTTATCATAGTTAATCCTGCACACATAAGCTAAAACTCTACTCCGATCTAGATAATTATTACAACGCAAATTGACATTCTGTTGCTCGGCACGTCATTGGTTGGCGCTTCGTCTGATTCTTCAGCGCATCGTCCTCTCTTGCGGCTTGTTACCCAATCGACGGTTGACCTCCGCAACCCCGCTATCCTTGGCGTAATTTCGCTCTCCTTGGCCCGATGCCCGACGTCCGAAGCCTTCTGCCGTCCAATATCCTGACGTGATATCCTCTAGCGCAACGTCAATTCCTCCTGCGTTAACTATCTAATCTTGATCGAGTAGACCTGCATCACTCAAAATGCAGTTTAAATTATAAACACATATCAAGTGGTTTCATCATCAAAATACGAGATTCAATAATCTCCCCCTTTTTGATGATGACAACCACTTGATGACGAAGTTAACCTTAACTCCCGGAGTTTAAATAAACTCCCCCTATCAATATGCCGTATTTATAGAACATTGAATTCAAACTGAATTCAAGTCATTGCAATATTCTTCATGAATACTTGCAACACATCATCATGAACATATGCATAAAACTTATGCATCACATGTCATGTCATCAACATACTTCTCCCCCTTTGTCATCAACAAAAAGGAAAAGTACCACAATCAAGTGTTTGTTATATGGGTTCAACTTATTACATGAAAAATATAATATCAAGTTTTATCATCATGCAATCTAATGATTAAAGATGTGTAAGTTTAGCATGTTTGGTCTTCTTGAGATAGCTATTGATTGCTTCTCTTTAGACTACTAGCTAGCAGTTTTCACGATATGCAAGTTGCAAGCTAGCAAATTTTTGCTTCCTTTGCAATGTTTGAGCTAGCAATTTTGCTTCTGTAGCAAGTTAGCATATTTTGCATTTTGAGATAGCAACTATTTGCTTCTCTTTAGACTATAAGCTAGCAATTTTTACGATATGCAAGTTTTACTACATACAAGCTAGCAAAAAATTACGAAAGCAAATACAAGATAGCTTTCTTGTGTAAGCTCACGATTCTTGCTTCCTATTGCAATGTGCAAGTTGCAAGTTTTGCTTCTTTTGCAATGTGCAAGTTTTCAAATTTTGCATCTTGAGCGAGCAATATTTCTTCCCCTTTGTCATTGTCAAAAAGAAAAGAAGAATACAGTTTTGTAGTTCTTTTTGCTTTTACAATGATTTCAAAATCATGACAAAGGATGAATAATCAAGTTATGAATGTCAAGACAATTTTTCATCATGAATATTTTATCATTGCATGCATCATTATCATAAGTTGAAGTATTACATGCATAATATCATATCATCGTTCATAATTACATTAATGTTTCAATATAACAATTTCTTCTCAGAATGTGTAACTTAGCACTCATTGCTTCTCTTGATATTTGCGAGCTAGCTAGCAAAATTTACTCCCCCTATGTCATTATCAAATAGAAGGGAATAACAATACAATAGTGTAATTCATTTCCCATTACTATAATATTCAAATCATGACAAGGGTTAAGTGTCAATTTTATTTGTGCATCATTATATTTTCAAATTAAAATATGCATATTTTAAAAAACCTTATATTTTATTCATGCACGATATTGAATAAATCGATCGACATTATGAGGATATCATATATGATACTAAAATTTTTAACTATTTATCAACATTTTGATCATGATACCAAACAATCATCATTTAGAGCATTCATGATACAAAACATTAAATCAACATTTATCATTTTAGCAACAACTCATAGCATTTTAAATCATGATTTATATCGTATGCAATACATCATATCATAATTAGAAAGCACAAGTATTGCATGCATTATTGCAAATCATAAATGTTTCATATCATGATGGTATCAATTTTGTCAAATTATATCCTACTATGCATGATCAAAACTTCTCCCCATTTTATCATTGAAAACAAGAAAGAAGTAGGGAAGGGCATAAAAGTGTAAAATATTTCAATCATTTCAAGGCATTTATATCATAGATACAAAGAAATCATATCATCAAAGATAAGACCATTTGAATACCAAAAGACATGATTCATTTTATCAAATCTCTTCCTTTTATAAATAACAAAAATTGTAGGTGTACAAAGAAGAGATTGTGATTAAAAAAGAACCTCAAGTAGTAAATCCAAGAAATCAAGATCATAATTTAAATACAAACTCATTCAAATTCAAATCGTCAAATTCATCAAAATCTTAACATTACTTTCAAGAGATTCAAAATGGTATACATGGATTTATCATAATAATCATCAAGATCAATAAGATAGAGAAAAATAAATTTTCAAGGAAAAATTATTTTTCTCTTTTTAGTTGTTTCAATTCATATGATTTTATTTCATTTATGCCAAATAAAAACATGTATCATGTTTAAAACCGAAAGTGTAAGATTTATTACCACAAAGATCAATAAGGCACTTCCATTATAGTAAAAATCAATAATCCGTAAATCGCAAGATTCATCATGCATAATTTTAAAATTTATTAAGCATGATCATTATGCATGACACTAAAACATGGTTTCAAAATGTTTAATATTTTCATTACATAATTTCATCATTATGCATCATCATATTTTCAAATTCGAACATGCACAATTTCAAAACTATATCTTTTATTTTTCATGCATGATACAAATAACTCAATCATCAATATCGGCATATCATACATGATATTCAAGCATTCATGATAAATCATTTTGGCAACATGACCATAGCTATTCAAATGATAGTATCTAAATGTCAAAATTCATTACATCCTATCATGAATGATCATTAATTTCTTATTTGAATTTCATGCATTATTTCGTTTCATCACATAAGGAATATCAAGAAGAGTTATTGGGTGATGAGATAAATATTTCATGAGTACAAGGAATTGCATAAAAATCATATCATGAAAAGATAATAATAGAAGACACGTTTTGTTTTGAAAAATCTCCTCTTAAATAATCAAGGAAAAATCTTAGGAGATCATGATATAGATAAAATTCATTTAATCTTAGAATAAGATATTAATTCAAGCATATAAAATTTCTCAATTCATTATAAATCATAAAAAGAATTGTGGTTCCAAAATATCACGATTCATTTAGGAAAATTTTCTCTTTAGTGCACGATAAGAAGAAATATAGTAATGATACCAATCATAATTCATTTGGATAATAGATGCTAAAAAGGAACATTGAGGATATAAGATCTTGATTTTTATAGAGTAAATCTCAAGTTATAAATCTCAAAAAATAAAGATAAAGCTCATTCAAATTCAAATCATCAAATCAAAATCATTTTCAAGATATTCATAAAAAGATGATAAAATAGATTCATCAAACCAAGAATTTTCAAGAAAAATACTTTTATCTATTTAGTTGTTTCATATAAGTATGCCTTTGTCGTTTTTGTGCCAAAATATATATATATATATATATATATATATATATATATATATCATCGTCAATCATTTAGGATCGAAAAATAAATTTCTTCATAACAACCATCAAGATCACTATGTATAACTTTTAAAATCTCATGCATAAAATGGTATTAAAAAATTTAATATTTTCATTCCATCATTTTGCATTTTTATTGAACATAATTTTGAATGATTCTTATAAATAACTAAAACTTCTTTAGTTTTAATTTATATGATTGACTTTATCTTAGCATGCTCAAATTTTGTTCATATGTCAAAACTATACATCATGTTTGAAAACCAAAGACAAGGTTCATAAAAAATCATCAAGCCTTCTTTTCAAAAGTCATGCATCGTCATTGAAAATCAATATAGAAATCGTCAAAATACACATTCTTGCTTCTCAAGCACATACATAAGATTAATCTTACTAGGTATATAAGCATTAGATTTATATCTAACATTTTATTGCATTAACATAACACATGTAATTTTCAAGAAAATTATTCCTAAACTAAATTAAAAATAACTCATGAAAGTATTATGTAATTTCAAAATAAATTAAGGGGATTTCGATTGCCTCATTGTTGAAAGTGGTTGAGGCGTAGTTTGCCACCTCGCCTTTCTTGATTTTCTCCTCATCTTCGGAAGAGCTCAATTCATCCCAATTTTTATTCTTCTTGCGTTCAAAGCAAGTAGTTCCATTCTTTTTTCTTTTTAATTTTTGTTTCATTTGTAGTTTAAGTTCGTAAGAATGCACAAGAATATTGATTTTGGACTCTTTCACTCGGCTAGTGCCTTCATGAGTGACCTCTATAGTTCTCCAAATATCGAAAGCCGAGTCACACATCGAAACGCGATTAAATTCATTTTTGTCAACTGCACAATATAAGGCATTCATAGCCTTTGCATTTAGAGAAAACATCTTCTTCTCCAAATCATTCCAATGGTTCATTGAGAGAGAAGATATTTCAAATCCATTTTCGACTATGTGCTATAAATTCAAATCGAAAGAGAGTAAGAAAACTCTCATTTGAGTTTTTTAACAAGTGTAGTCCGTCCCATTGAAAAAGGGAGGACGAATGAGAGAGTGACCCTCTTGAAAGCCATAAAGAGCCATTTCTATTTGGGTGTTAAACCAAAGTAGAAAAACATGGCTCTGATACCAAATGTTATGATTGGAGCGGCACTAAGAGGGGGGGGGTGAATTAGTGCAGCGGTAAAGTATGATAAACTTTCGATGATTTAAACACTTACGGAAACTTCGTATGAAAAAAGCAACGTTTCGTTTGAAACCGTTTCGATTGTGTTTTTAACTTGAAGGCATATGAAAGAAGGAGACAAAGAAGTAGAGCATCAAAGTGAAGATGGTTTGCAGTAATATAAATGACAATAAGACAAATGCAAACCAGAGAAGACAATAGTTTATAGTGGTTCGGTCAATCGTGACCTACATCCACTCCTCTGATTCCTCTTCCGTCGAGGCCACAGGCATCCACTAATGATCTTCTTTTACTAGGCGAAGATCAACCTCCTTCTTACACCCCTCTTACAACCTCTTACAAGTGGTTCACCCTTTTACAAAGATTTCAATGAAAAGAAAGGAGGTGAACACTCAAGCTATTGAAAACAAGACTTTTCCTAAAGCTTTTCTCAACTTCTAGCTTCTCAAAAGGTTGTTTTCTCTGCTAAGAAATGAGGGGTATTTATACGCCCTAAGAGGATTCAAATTTGGGCTCCAAAATTTGAATTCTCTTGGGTTTCCGAGGCCGGCGGTGCCACCGCCTGTCAGTGTCTGACACTGACAATGGACTGGCGGTGCCACCGCCGAATCAAGCGGTGCCACCACCCAAGTCTCAGGTGCTGGGCGGTGCCACTGCCTAGGCCAATTCAGCTCACTGGTTGGGCTCCAAACTTGGCCCAAACCAGTCCGAACTCGGACCCAATTGGCCCCTATTTAGGCTATAGGATTAACACCTAATCCTAACCCTAATTAACATGCTAACTACGAATTTAAAGACATTTTCTAAGCTATTAAAAAGTTCGTAAGTCAAGACTTCTTCCGACGAACTTTCGGCGAACTTCCGACGGTCTTCCGATAAACTCTCGGAAACCATTCTGCGGACTCCCGGCAAGCTCCTAGACTTCACGATTTGATCTTGGCGAGTTCCAACGAGCTTCTTCAGCCAGTTCCGATCTTTCTCGGCGAGCTCCGCGAACATCCAACGAACCTTCTGGCGAGCTTCCAAAAAACCCTTCGGCAAGCTTACTCATTCTCGGCTAGTTCCGGCAGCATTCTCGAAGAACCTTCGGACTTCCGTCGAACTCGCAACAAATCCTTCGCGCTTGACTCCAACACTTTGTTTTGCTTTATGTCTTCGTCGTTATCATAGTTAATCCTGCACACACAAGCTAAAACTCTACTCCGATCTAGACAATTATTACAACGCAAATTGACATTCTGTTGCTCGGCACGTCATTGGTTGGCGCTTCGTCCGATTCTTCAGCGCATCGTCCTCTCTTGCGGCTTGTTACCCAATCGACGGTTGACCTCCGCAACCCCGATATCCTTGGTATAATTCCGCTCGCCTTGGCCCGATGCCCGACGTCCGAAGCCTTCTGCCGTCCAATATCCTGACGTGATATCCTCTGGCGCAACGTCAATTCCTCCTGCGTTAACTGTCTAATCCTAATCGAGTAGACCTGCATCACTCAAAATGCAGTTTAAATTATAAACATATATCAAGTGGTTTCATCATCAAAATACGAGATTCAACAATCATTAGTCCCTCGACGCTTCGTCCGATTCTTCAACGCATCGTCCTCTCTTACAGCCTATTGCCCGACCGGCCAGTTGACTCTGCAACTCCGATATCCTTGGCACAATATCCGCTATTCTTGGCTCGATGCCCGAATCCACGGCCCGAAGTCTTCTGTCAAAACGTCGACCAATCCACCGGTCCAACGTCCAATCTTCCGACATGTTTTCCTCTGGCCCAACATGATTTTTCCTACTTTAATTGTCTCATCCTGATCGAAGCATCTTGCGTCACTCAAAACATAGATTAACATAAACACTTATCGATTGGTTTCATAATCAAAATCCTAGATTCAACACACATTGAGGTGAATAATGTGTTATTAATCATAAGTTTTAACATCGAAACATGCATAATGCATGATCGTATATTATTCCAAATATCTTAAGTAAGTGAAATTATATTATTACTAATATAAGATTTTAGCCAACTATTCTAATTCTCAAGATGATGTTGGAGCAATCTATTTATATGCTAGTGCAAAAAATTAGATTGTCGTTAAAAGAAGGAAGATCGTTAGGCGAATAAGAAGTTGTCTTTGAAACGTGATGGACTAACATTTCATTATTCATAAAAAAAATAAATTTTGCATTATTGAAGTAATGTGTAGATGGATGAATTATTCATCACAAGAGTGAGGTAATATAAAGATTAGGGTCAATTGAATTTTATGCACAAAGCTATATTATTTTAACACTTTTCATATAAACTAAAATTTTCATTATATATAACAACTTTCGTAGTATCTAATAATATATAAAATGGAAGAAGTGAAATGTATAAAAGTTGAATAAAAAATTATGACCTCATACAATTTATAAACTATGCTTGTTATATCCATAAAGTAAATATTTTATAAGAATATTATCATCGTTTGACATGATACTTATAGTTTATATAACACTAATAAGATTTAAATTTAAAAAAAAAAATTATGTCTTTCAAGTGCATAAAAGTAACTAACAGAGGAATTAAAGTTTACTTTGTGAATTACTAATTAATACCTTAGTAGTTTAATATGTTATGCTCTTCTTGAGGTGAAGTATATATAGTATGGTGTAAAACTCTCCATGCATAGAATTGTTATTTGAAAAGAGACCCAACTTAATTTTTTATGTTATCAATTTAGTATTCTTGTAATATGTAAAAATCTAAAAGTGGATTGAAAATTTTTAATATTACAATTTTATATTTGAATAATATCTTGTTCATCTTGTTCAGGAATATAGTTGATGATCCTCTTTGTATAAGTTAAAAATATTAAAATATGGATATATTTATTATCAACTTGACTAGTTCGAGTCCTTTTTTGATTATTTTATATCAGAAGAATAATATTTTAAAATAAACATATATTATCTCATGATAATTTAAATCAAAATATGATGTTATCAGTATTGTATTTATGGATAATACACTTGAAAATATTTACAATTATTTATCTTTGCTTTTATGTTAATTCTTTTACTCAAATCCTAAAAACGATAAATTTTAATAATGTATTGTTAAAAGGAGTGAACTAAAAAGTCAAACATATTAAAAATCTAAAATGTCACAATTGTATAAAAATTTTACAAAACTTTAGTTATGCCTACTCTAAGATTATAACCACTTAAAGTTCAAGATGAGTGTATTTTAATGGTCCAATGCTAGTTTCTCATTGGCAACTAATAA
This sequence comes from Musa schizocarpa, assembly GCA_900464855.2. Classification (NCBI taxonomy): domain Eukaryota; kingdom Viridiplantae; phylum Streptophyta; class Magnoliopsida; order Zingiberales; family Musaceae; genus Musa; species Musa schizocarpa. The sequence goes on from LS990915.1 coordinate 28,106,453, forward strand.
GGTATTTATACTTTCTTTTTATAGCAATGTTTCAACTCATTACCAACTAGTGACTTGAAATTAATTTTTTTTCATTTAACTATCATGTAAGTTATTTATCATTAAAATATAAGAGCTTAGAATATTGTTATAATAGAATGGAGTGAGGATTTTGTGTGTTGGTCTACATTTGTAGTGGAAATTGGAAATCTAACCCACTCTCATGGATTGTCAATTTATGGCAATAGACTATATAATTAAATAATATTGAGAAACAATACATTATATTTAAACAATTATGTAATATAATGACATAACTACATTTTATGTGATAATAGTTATATCCAACCTTCTTTCCAAGAAAACATGGAACTGATGTTGTAGCAATGAATAAAAGTAAAAAAATGGCAAGCTCATCAAACGCTACTAGGAAAAATTACATTATCGTTAAGAGGAGGAAGACCATCAGGCTAATGAGAAGTTGTCTTAGAAACATGATGGGCCAACACTTGATTATTTGTAAAAAAATTTACCATATTTAGGTAATATATCTTGATGGATGAATTCTTCATCACAAGAGTGAGTTGCTTTAAAGATTAAGATCAATTAAACATTATGCATAAGGTTTTAGTTTTTTGAAATTAGCTATTGTCGTCTAGAAACTAAAATCTTCATTGTATATTGTAAGTTTCTTTGTATACAATAACATATTTCATGGTAGAAGTGAAATGTATATAAATTAAATAAAGAATTATGACCTTATACACTATGCTTATTATATTTATTAATTAAATATTTTATAGAAATAATGTCATCTTTTAACATAATGCTTATACTTTATGTAACAATCTAAGATTGCTATATGGTAAGTTGAAAAAAATCCATTCCATATCCTTCAAGTGCATAAATATAATTGAGAGATGAATAAGCATCTCTTTTATAAATTGGCTAGTAATCCTTTAGTAATATAATACTTTATGTTCGTTTTAGGATCAATTATACGAGGCATAGTTCTAAACTCCACACATAGAAATCTTATTTGAAAATAGAACCAATTTAATTTTTTTGACAATCAACTTTCTTGTAATTTCTGAAAATCTAAACATGGTGCAAAAATTCTCTCTCTTAGAAATTATGATTTAAATAATATCTAGTTCACCTTCTCCAAGAACCTAGTTGATGATCCTTTTTGTACAAGTTAAAAATATCAAAATGTGGATAAAATTATTGTCAATTTGACTTATTGGAGATATTTGTTAATTATTTTATATCAAAAGCACAAAACATTTCAATAAACATCAAGTATATCATGATAATTTGAGTGATAATATTATGTTATCATGATTTTAAACAAGCATTGTAAAGTTAGAAATATTTGTAAAAAAATATCATTCATTTTGTGTTAATTTGTTTCCCTCATGCTAAATAATAAAGATGAATTTTAATAATCAATTGTATAATGGTGTGAACTAAAAAGTCAAACATAATCAAAATCTAAGAAGAGAAATTTGATATTTTATTAAAATATCTTAAATATTTGTTTTGCCAACATTAACATTACAATCACTTAAATTTCATGATCAGCAAATTCTAATGCTCTAAGATTATTTAATTATAGGTAACTTATAATGTATTGAAAGTTTCTTTTTATAGAAATCTTTTGACTTGGTAAATGCTAGTGACTTGAATTTAGAATTTGTTCATTTAACTAGCGACTATGTTATTCATTATTAAAACCTAGTAGCTAATAATATAATTGTACTTTAATAGAGTTATTGTTATGTACATTGGTTTGCATTTGTAGAGGAAATTAAAAATCTACCCCTATTATAAGAATTTCATATTTACAATAATAAACTATATAATTGAATAATATCGAAAAAATTATCCATCTTGTTGGAAAATTTCTGTAACATAATAATATAACTTGATTTCATATGGTAATAGTGATGTCAAAACTTCTTTTCTTATAAACTTAGATGTTTCTATTTCTAGAAATAGAAAGAGAGCATTTTTGATATAATAATACTTGTCATGATTATGGACAATCTATAACCGCTCAAAATTGATATTTATAATTTCATTTAGGTCATTTTTCTCCTCAAGTTGACATTTAACCATATTAATTTTATCGATAGTATTAGAGACTTTTATTTTGTCATTTTTTATTCATCACATATTATGATAATGTATAATGCATTAAAATTTATCTTTTATGATATTAGAAAAAATTAGCTCAAAGAGATGGAATGTGTACTGGATTATAAAGGGGAGGTATGATTAAAGGTTTAATATCAATTGATCAGATCTCTTCCCCAACTATCGCCTCTTTGATAGCAATGGCTAAAAAATAAAAGTAATTCATGTTAGTAAAATATATTGAAAGAAGATCTAAATTTTAATAATCATATGATATTATTTAAAATGTTGAATAATATAGCATAATTAGTTTTAAAAAAAAAACTATCTTGATGGCATTAAAAATACTAGACAAATTTTCACAAATCACTTATTTTTATGGTCCACATTGAGGTGAACTTGGTGTTATTAATCATAAGTTTTAACATCGAAACATGCATAATGCGTTATCGTATATTATTCCAAATATCTTAAGCAAGGGAAACTATATTATTACTAATATAAGATTTTAGCCAACTATTCTAATTCTCAAGATGAGGTTGGAGCAATCTCTTTATATGCTAGTGCAAAAAATTACATTGTCGTTAAAAGAAGGAAGATCGTTAGGCGAATAAGAAGTTGTCTTCGAAACGTGATGGACTAACATTTCATTATTCGTAAAAAAATGAATTTTGCATTATTGAAGTAATGTGTTGATGGATGAATTATTCATCACAAGAGTGAGGCAATATAAAGATTAGGGTCAATTGAATTTCATGCATAAGGCTATATTATTTTCACATTTTTCATGTAAACTGAAATCTTCATTGTATATAGCAACTTCCGTAGTATCTAATAATGTATAAAATGGAAGAAGTAAAATATATAAAAGTTAAATAAAGAATCGTGACATCATACAATTTATAAACTATGCTTGTTATATCAATAAAGTAAATATTTTATAAGAATATTATCATATTTTGACATGATACTTATAGTTTATATAACACTATTATGATTTAAATTTAAAAAAAATTATTTCATATCTTTCAAGAGTTGAATCTCGGATTTTGATGATGATGTCAATTGTCATTTGTTATCTAATCCATATGTTGAGATAAGTGTGCAGGATTAACTATGATGAAAGTAAGTCATGCAGCAGAAGTTGCACCAGAGTCCAGACTATGATCACGTTGGGAGTTCGAGAGTTCGATAGAAGTCCGAATGGTCGTCGGAGGTTCTGCGGGAACAAATCCGAGAAGTCCAAGAGCTTGCCAAAAGAAGCTCGTCGGAACTCGCCAAGTGGATCGTCGCAAGTCCAGGAGTTTGCCGAAAGTCCGCAAGAGCATCGCCGGAGGTCCGTCGGATGTTCGTCGGAAGTTCGCCGGAAGCTCGCCGGAAGAAGCGATTGATGCACCGGAGTAAGCTGTAGTAAAAGTCTTAAGAATTATCGTAGTTAGCATGAAGATTAAGTTAGAAATGGGAGGTGTTCTCATTAACTTAATCTAGGGGCAATTGGGCCCTTGAAAGAACCAAATTGGGTCGAATGGATCAACCCATTCGGACGAAGATCTCATGGCCAGAGGTGGCACCGCCCAAGGCTCAGTCTCCGAGCGAGACTGGGCGATGCAACCACCTCTGACAGCGGTGCAATCGCTTGAGCTCGGTCTCCGAGCTCTGCTAGGCGGTGCAACCGCCCCAGTCAGGCAGTGGCACCGCCTAAGCTCGTTCTTCGAGCTCTGCAAGGCGGTGCAACTGCCCCTAACAAGTGGTAGCACCGCCCAAAGGCTCAATCTTCGAGCTCTGCCAAGCGGTGCAACCGCCCCAGTCAGACGGTGCAACCGCCAGATCCCAAAATTCCAGGAAATGATAGTTTTGAGCTCCAAATTCAAACTGGTTTGGGGCCTATAAATACCCAACTCTTTCAGTAATGAAAGAGCAATGAAAAACCACCAAAATCCTGATCTTACTCTGTGATTTTTAGAGCTCAAAAGTGTTGTATAATTTAAAGGTTCTTCTCCCTCTTTTCTTCCAAGTTCTGATCTTTCAAGAGAGGAGAGAAAAGTTTGTAAGGGTTGTCTCCTAAGCCTGTCAAAAGGAGTGAATCTGTAAAAGGGTGGTTGGCCTTCGCCTATTGAAGGAAGGCCTCTAGTGGACATCGGTGACCTCATCGGAGGAGGAAGCCAGAAGTGGATGTAGGTCAAGCTTGACCGAACCACTCTAAAATCGCTGAGTTCTCTGGTTTGCATTTACTTTGAGCAGATTATCTTTACTACAAACCTCCTCAATAGCTTACTGCCTTCTGCGCTTTTACGATCGTGTTTCAAAGTTCAGTATTTTCCGAATCGGTGTTTAGACGTAAATCTGTTTTTTTGTACGAACATCATATTTCAGTTTACGCTTACATTCCAAATTCCATCATATCTACAAACTGCATTCATAAACTTGCTTTAGCTACATTTTTCTTGATCACAAGTTAAAGCGATTTACGAATCTGGTTTTCTATTGAAATCGCTCTTATTATACAAACACAGTTTTGATCGTCGAAAGATTTTCGCGACACTAATTCCCCCCCCCCCCCCTCCCCCCCTCTTAGTGCTCTTGATCCTATCATCAAGTGCATAAAAGTAACTAAGAGAGGAATTAAAGTTTACTTTGTGAATTACTAATTAATACCTTAGTAGTTTAATATGTTATGTTCTTCTTGAGATGAAGTATATAAAGTATGGTGTAAACCTCTCCATGCATAGAATTCTTATTTGAAAAGAGACCCAACTTTATTTTTTATGTTGTCAATTTAGTATTCTTGTAATATGTAAAAATTTAAATGTGGATTAAAAATTCTCAATATTATAATTTTATATTTGAATAATATCTTGTTCATCTTGTTCAGGAATATAGTTGATGAACCTCTTCGTATAAGTTAAAAATATTAAAATACGAATGTATTGATTGTCAACTTGACTTGTTCGAGTCCTTTGTTGATTATTTTATATCAGAAGAATAATATTTTATAATAAAAATCTATTATCTCATGATAATTTAAATCAAAATATGATGTTATCAATATTATATTTATGGATAATAAACCTGAAAATCTTTACAATTATTTATCTTTGCTTTTATGTTGATTCTTTTACTCAAATCCTAAAAAGGTAAATTTTAATAATGTATTATTAAAAGGAGCGAACTAAAAAGTCAAATATATTAAAAATCTAAAATGTCACAATTGTATAAAAATTTTATAAAACTTTAGTTTTGCCTACTTTAAGATTATAACCACTTAAAGTTCAAAATGAGTGTATTTTAATGGTCCAATGCTAGTTTATCATGGGCAACTAATAAGGTATTTATACTTTCTTTTTATAGCAATATTTCAACTCATTACCAACTAGTGACTTGAAATTAAAATTTTTTCATTTAACTATAATCTAAGTCATTCATCATTAAAATATAAGAGCTTAGAATATTGTTATAATATAATGGAGTGAGGATTTTGTTTGTTGGTTTACTTTTGTATTGGAAATTGGAACTCTAACACGCTCTCACGAATTATCAATTTATGATAATAGACTATGTAATCAAATAATTTTGAGAAACAATACATTATATTGGAACAATTATGTAATATAATGATATAACTATATTTTATGTGGTAATAGTTATATCCAACCTTCTTTTCAAGAAAACATAGAAACGATAGTTATAATAATGCTTTACACGAATGAAAGTTAATATTTGAAATTTCATTTGGGTTATCTTTTCTACAAGCTCACATTTAACCATTTCAATTTTATTGATAATATTTGAGAGATATGTATATTAATAATTTTAGTTCATCTCGAAGTAAAATAATGACAATGCATAATACATTACAGTTTATTGTTTATGATATTAAGACAATGAGCTTATAGGTGTATATGGACTACAGGATTATGTAGAGTATTAATAATAAAAGGTTTTATATCGAATGATTTGATGTCATCTCCAACTATAGTCTATTTAATAGCAATGGCTAAAGAACAAAATTAATTCAATTAGTAAAATATTTTGAAACAAGATCTAAATTTTAATAAGCATACGAAGCAATAAAAACTATTTTTGAATATAGCAAAATTAGTAAAAGAAACAAGCTTTTATATTTGCATGAAAAGAATTGAAGATAAGTCTTCACGTAATATATTTCCCATATGGTCCACATTTATTAGAAATATTTGTAAAAAAATATCTTTCATTTTGTGTTAATTTGTTTCCCTCATGCTAAATAACAAAGATGAATTTTAATAATCAATTGTATAAAGGTGTGAACTAAAAAGTCAAACATAATCAAAACATAAAAATATAAATTTGATATTTTATTAAAATATCTTAAATATTTGTTTTGCCATCATTGACATTACAATCACTTGAATTTCAAGATCAGCAAATTCTAAAGCTCTAAGATTATTTTATTATAGGTAACTTATAATGTATTGAGAGTTTGAAATGTTTCGACTCGATAAATGCTAGTAACTTGAACTGAGAATTTGTTCATTTAACTAGCGACTATGTTATTCATTATCAAAACCTAGTATCTAATAATATAATTATACTTTAATAGAGTTAGTGTTATGTACATTGGTTTGCATTTGTAGAGGAAATTAAAAATCTACCCCTATTACAAGAATTGCACATTTACAATAATAAACTATATAACTGAATAATATTGAAAAAAATATCCATCTTGTTTGAAAATTTCTACAACATAATGATATAACTTGATTTCATGTGGTAATAGTGATGTCAAAACTTCTTTTATTATAAACTTGGATGTTTCAATTTTTAGAAATAGAAAGAGAGAATTCTTTGATATAATAATACTTGCCATGATTATGGACAATCTATAACATCTCAAAATTGATATTTATAATTTCATTTGGGTCATTTTTTTCTCAAGTTGACATCTAACCATATCAATTTTATCGATAGTAGTAGAGACTTTTATTTTGTCAGTTTTTATTCATCACATATTATGTTAATGATAATGCATAATGTAATAAAATTTATTTTTTATGATATTAAAAAAAATTAGCTTATGGAGATATAAGGTGTACTGGATTATAATGGGGAGGTATAATTAAAGGTTTAATATCAATAGATCCGATCTCATCCCCAACTATCGCCTCTTTGATAGCATTGGATAAAAAATAAATGTAATTCATGTTAGTAAAATATTTTGAAATAAGATCTAAATTTTAATAATCATATGATATGATCTAAAATGTTGAATAATATAGCATAATTAGTTTTTAAAAAAAAGCTATCTTGATGGCATTAAAAATACTAGACAAATTTTCACAAACCACTTATTTTTATGGTCTACATTGAGGTGAACATGGTGAAGTTTTATCATCGAAACATACATAATGCGTAATTGTATATTATTCAAAATATCTTAAGCAAGTGAAACTATATTATTACTAATATAAGATTATAGCCAACTATTCTAATTCTCAAGATGATGTTGAAGCAATCTTTTTATATGCTAGTCCAAAAAATTACATTATCGTTTTAAGAAGATCGTTAGGCCAATAAGAAGTTGTCGTTGAGACACGATGGACTAACATTTCATCATTCATAAAAAAAATAAATTTTGTATTATTGAAGTAATGTGTAGATGGATGAATTATTCATCACAAGAGTGAGGCCATATAAAGATTAGGGTCAATTAAATTTTATGCACAAGACTATATTATTTTAACACTTTTCATGTAAACTAAAATCTTCATTGTATATAGTAACTTCCGTAGTATCTAATAATGTATAAAATGGAAGAAGTGAAATGTATAAAAGTTGAATAAAGAATCGTGACATCATACAATTTATAAACTATGCTTGTTATATCAATAAATAAATATTTTATAAGAATATTATCATCTTTTGACATGATACTTATAGTTTATATAACATTATTAAGATTTAAATTTAAAAAAAATTATTCATATCTTTCAAGTGCATAAAATTAACTAAGAGAGGAATTAAAGTTTACTTTGTGAATTACTAATTAATACCTTAGTAGTTTAATATGTTATGCTCTTCTTGAGATGAAGTATATAAAGTATGGTGTAAAACTCTCCATGCATAGAATTCTTATTTGAAAAGAGACCCAACTTAATTTTTTATGTTGTCAATTTAGTATTCTTGTAATATGTAAAAATCTAAATGTTGATTGAAAATTATTAATATTATGATTTTATATTTGAATAATATCTTGTTCACTTTGTTCAGGAATATAGTTGATGATCCTCTTCGTACAAGTTAAAAATATTAAAATATAGATTTATTGATTGTCAACTTGACTTGTTCGAATCCTTTGTTGATTATTTTATATCAGAAGAATAATATTTTAAAATAAACATCATTATCTCATGATAATTTAAATCAAAATATGATGTTATCAATATTGTATTTTTTGCAATTATTTACAATTATTTTTCTTTGCTTTTATTTTAATTCTTTTACTCAAATCCTAAAAGAGATAAATTTTAATAATGTATTGTTAAAAGGAGTGAACTAAAAAGTCAAACATATTAAAAATCTAAATTGTCACAATTGTATAAAAAATTTACAAAACATTAGTTTTTCCTACTCTAAGATTATAACCACTTAAAGTTCAGGATGAGTGTATTTTAATGGTCCAATGCTAGTTTATCATGGGCAACAAATAAGGTATTTATACTTTCTTTTTATAGCTATGTTTCAACTCTTTACCGACTAGTGACTTGAAATTAATTTTTTTTCATTTAACTATCATGTAAGTTATTCATCATTAAAATACAAGAGCTTTGAATATTGTTATAATATAATGGAGTGAGAATTTTGTGTGTTGGTCTATTTTTGTATTGGAAATTGAAACTCTAACACGCTCTCACGAATTATTAATTTATGATAATAGACTATATAATTAAATAATATTGAGAAACAATACATTATATTGGAACAATTATGTAATATAATGACATAACTATATTTTATGTGATAATAGTTATATCCAACCTTCTTTTTAAGAAAACATAGAATCGATTGTTATAATAATGCTTTTCACGGATGAAAGTTAATATTTGAAATTTCATTTGGGTTATCTTTTCTATAAGCTCACATTTAACCATTTCAATTTTATCGATAATATTTGAGAGATATATATATTGATAATTTTTAGTTCATCTGGAAGTAAAATAATGACAATGCATAATGCATTACAGTTTATTATTTATGATATTAAGACAATGAGCTTATAGGTGTATAGGGACTACAGGATTATCTAGAGTTGGAATGATAAAAGGTTTTATATCGAATGATTTGATGTCATTATTGAATCTCGTATTTTGATGATGAAACTACTTGATATATGTTTATGATTTAATCTGCGTTTTGAGTGACGCAGGGTTCTTCGATCAGGATGAGACAATTAAAGCAGGAACATCATGTTGTCTCTTGGGAGGAACATGTCGGAAAAGATTGGGCGTCGGGCGGTGGATCGGTCGGCGTATCGACAAAAACTTCGGGCGTGCACTTTCGAGCATCGGGCCAAGAAAAAAGCGGGTATTGTGCCAGGATATCGGAGTTCTTGAGTCAAGCGGCCGATTGGGCAATAGGCTGCGAGAAAAGACGATCTTAGAAAGAATCGGACGAAGCGTCGAGGGACCAATGACATCTTGGGACAACTTGGTTAATTGCTTTGGATTAATTGTCTCGATCGAAGTTTTTGTTTTGAGTGTGCAGGATTAACTTCTGATGAAAGTAAGACATGTAGCAGGGAGTTCTTGCCGGAGTCATGACAATGATCACGTTGGGGAGTTCGAGCTTCGGCGGAAGTTCGGACGTGTCAAGTCGGAGGTTCTGCGGGAACAAATCCGAGAAGTCCAGAAGCTTGCCAAAGGAACTTCGTCGGAACTTGCCAAGTGGATCGTCGCAGTCCAGGAGTTTGCGGAAGTCGCAGGAGCATCACCGGGGTTCATCGGATGATGTCGGCGGAAGTTCGCGAAGCTTCGCCCGGAAAAAGCAGTGATGCACCGAAGCAAGCTGCAGAATATGTCTTAGGAAATAATCGTAGTTAGCACTTTGATTAAGTTAGAAATGGGAGGTGATCCCATTAAAGCTTAATCACAGGGCAATTGGCCCCCTGAAGAACTCAAATTGGGTCGAATGGTTCAACCCATTCGGACCAGTTCTTGTGGGAGGTGCAACCGCCCTTGAGCAGAGGAGGTAACACCGCCCGCTATGTCTCCCGAGCGGGCGTGCAACCGCCCCAACAAGAAAGTACAACCGCCCGGGGCTCGATCTCCGGTGAGGCTGGGCGGTGCAACCTCCTGCGGGGAGGTAGCACCGCCGAGCTCAAGTTTCGAGCTGCGCGGTGGTGCAACCTCTCGGTCGGCGGTGCAACCGCTTTGAGCTCGATCTTCGAGCTCTGGCGGAGAGGTGCAACCGCCCACGGCAGAGGTGGCACCGCCCCGAGGCTCGATCTTCGATCGCCAAGCGGTGCAACCTCTCCGTCGGGGAGGTGCAACCGCCTGATCCCGGAATTCGGGATTTGATCGTTTTTGAGCTCCAAATTTGAACTGGGTTGGGGCCTATAAATACCCCCACCCATTCATTCAGCACTGAAAAGACACAGATCCACACCGAATTCTTGATCTTTTCTGTGATTCTAAAAGCTCAAATTTGTGTAAAGTCCAAAAGTTCTCCTCTTTCTGTTCTTCAAGTCTTGAGTTGTAAAGAGAGGAGAAAAGGATATGTAAGGGTTGTCTCCCCGAGCCCGTCAAAAGGAGAGAAACTATAAAAGGGCAGTTGGCCTTTGCCTATTGAAGGAAGGCCTCTAGTTGACGTCGGTGACCTCATCGGTGGAGGAAGCCAAAAAGTGGAGTAGGTCAAGACTGACCGAACCACTCTAAATCTCTGGTTTGCTTTTATTTTGAGCATTTTATCATTACTGCAAACCTCCTACATAGCTACTGCTCTCTCTGGCTTTTTACTGAACAAGTTTCTAAGTTCTAATCTTTCTGAATCTGCATTCAGGCGTAAAAACGGTGTTTTAAATGCGATCTTTACATCGCAGCTTACATTTACGTCTTGAGTTTGTTTATAACTGCAAACTGTCTTTTTTGCTTTTACGAACGAGTTTCTGTGCAGTTTACGTTTACGTCTTGATTCCATTTATAACTGCAAACTGTCTTCTGCGCTTTTACGAACGAGTTTCTTTGTAGTTTATGTTTACATTTTGATTCCATTCATAACTTCTGAACTGTCATCTGCATTAGGCGTAAACTGTGTTTTTTAGACGTAAACCATGCTTAGACACAAACTGTGTTTAGGCGTAAACTGTGATTAGGCGTAAACTATGTTTGGGCGCAAACTGGTTTTAGGCGTAAACTGCGCAGGCGTAAACTGTGTTTTAGACGCATAAACTGCGCTCAGGGGCATAAACTGTGTTTAGGCGCAAAACTACGCAACGCAAAACTGTGTTTAGGCGCAAACTGTGTTTAGGCGCCAAACTGCGCTTAGAGCGCAATCTCGCTTAGGCGCAAACTAAGCTTAGATGCAAACTGCGCTTGGGCGCAATCTGCATTTAGACGCCAAACTGCATTTAGACGCAAAAACTGCATTTAGGCGCAAAACTGCGTAAACTGCATAGATACAAACTGTGAATCGGCTTTTGCATCATAATAGATTTTATCGAACGAACGCCCCTTCGGTTTTAATGGCTGTAAGATTTCCGCTGCACTAATTCACCCCCCCCCCTCTTAGTGCTCTCGATCCTAACAGTCATCTCCAGCTATAGTCTCTTTGATAGCAATGGCTAAAGAACAAAATTAATTCAATTAGTAAAATATTTTGAAGCAAGATCTAAAGTTTAACAAGCATACGAAGCAATAAAAACTCTTATCGAATATAGCAAAATTAATAAGAGAAACAAGCTTTTAGATTTGCATGAAAAAAAATTGAAGATAACTCTTCACGTAACATATTTCCCGGTCCACATTTAGTAGGACTAGGTGTTATTTATCATTAGGTTTAATATCAAACCTACAATAATGTTGGATCATGAACTGTTTTAAATACTATAAATAAATAAATAATTATTATTACTAACCTAAGATCTTTGCTAACTTTTCTAATGCTGAAGATGATATTGGAGCAAGCTCATTAGATGCTACCGAGAAAAATTACATTATCCTTAAAAGGAGGAAGACCATCAGACTAATGAGAAGTTGTCTTAGAAACATGATGGGCCAACACTTGATTATTTGTAAAAAAAATTTATAATATTGAAGTAATATATCTTGATAGATGAATTGTTCATTACAAGAGTGAGTTGTTTTAAAGATTAGGATCAATTAAATGTTATGCATAAGGTTTTAGTTTTTTTAAACTGACCATGGTGGTTTAGAAACTGAAATCTCCATTGTATATTATAACTTTCTTTATATGCAATAACATATCTCATGGTAGAAGTGAAATGTATATAAATTAAATAAAGAATTATGACCTTATACACTATGCTTGTTATATTTATTAATTAAATATTTTATAGAAATAATGTTATCATTTAACATAATGTTTATTTTTTATGTAACAATCTAAGATTGTTGTATGGTAAGTTGAAAAAAATCTATTCCATATCCTTTAAGTGCATAAATATAATTGAGAGAGGAATAAGCATCTCTTTTATAAATTGGCTAGTAATCCTTTACTAATACAATACTTTATGTTCGTTTTAGGATCAATTACACGAGGCATAGTAATCCTTTAGTCATCCAATACTTTATGTTCTTTTTAGGATCAATTACACGAGGCATAGTAATCCTTTAGTCATCCAATACTTTATGTTATTTTTTATATCAATGACACGAGGCATGGTTCTAAACTCCACACATAGAAATCTTATTTGAAAATAGAACCAACTTAATTTATTTGATGATCAACTTTTTTGTAATTTTTGAAAATCTAAACATGGTGCAAAAAATCTCATTCTTAGAAATTATGGTTTGAATAATATCTAGTTCATTCTCCATGAACCTAGTTGATGATCCTCTTCGTACAAATTAAAAATATCAAAATGTGGATGAAATTATTGTCAATTTGACTTATTGGAGATGTTTATTCATTTTCTTATATTAAAAGCACAAAATATTTCAATAAACATCAAGTATATCATGATAATTTGAGTCATGATATGATGTAATCATGATTTTAAACAAGAATGGCAATGTTAGAAATATTTGTAAAAAAATATCTTTCATTTTGTGTTAATTTGTTTCCCTAATGCTAAATAACAAAGGTGAATTTTAATAATCAATTATATATATGTGTGAACTAAAAAGTCAAACATAATCAAAATCTAAGAAGACAAATTTGATATTTTATTAAAATATCTTAAATATTTGTTTTGTCAACATTGACGTTACAATCACTTAAATTTTAATATCAACAAATCCTAATGCTCTAAGATTATTTTATTATAGGTAACTTATAATGTATTGAGATTTTCTTTTTATAAAAATGTTTCGACTTGGTAAATGCTAGTGACTTCAACTGAGAATTTGTTCATTTAACTAGCGACTACGTTATTCATTATCAAAACCTAGTTGCTAATAAAATATTTATACTTTAATAGAGTTAGTTTTATGTACATTAGTTTACATTTGTAGAGAAAATTGAAAATCTACCTCGATTCAAAGAATTATACATTTACAATAATAAACTATATAATTGAATAATATCGAAAAAAATATCCATCTTATTGGAAAATTTCTGCAACATAATGATATAACTTTATTTCGTACGGTAATAGTGATGTCAAAACTTCTTTTCTTATAAACTTGGATATTTCTATTTCTAGAAATAGGAAGAGAGCATTCTTTGATATAATAATACTTATCATGATTATGGACAATCTATAACCGCTCAAAATTGATATTTATAATTTCATTTGAGTCAATTTTTTCTCAAGTTGATATTTAACCATATCAATTTTATCGATAGTATTATAGACTTTTATTTTATCATTTTTTATTCATCACATATTATGATAATGATAATACATAATGTATTAAAATTTATTTTTTATGATATTCGAAAAAATTAGGAGGTATGATTGAAGGTTTAATATCAATAAATCTAATCTCATCCTCAACTATCGCCTCTTTGATAGAAATGGATAAAAAAATAAAAGTAATTCATGTTAGTAAATTGACCATGAACTACTGCCTTCGTTGAAGCCTTCGTTGAACTACTGCCATGAACTACTGCCATGAACTACTGTCATGTTAGTAAATTGACCATGTTAGTAAATTGACCATGAACTACTGCATCAAAAGGGAAAGCCTTCGTTGAAGCTGATGAACTACTGCCTTCTGGCAAGGCAATCTTAGAAGCATCTGCAAACCTTACCAGGTTGTCATGCTCCAAAGAGACCAAGCCTCAAAACTGATGTCTCCTATTGTCAGAAAACAAGACAGCATAGTATTTAGATAGTAAATCAGCACAGAGGTAGTTCAAATGCTTGTAACTAATGCCACTTTAGAATAACTCAAATGCCAATTCCAAATATAAGCCAAGAATATATTCTTAAAGCAGAAACACCACTAAATCTAAACCAAAGAAGAAAAAAAATTCAGAGAAGAAAGTTCCAAATCAGCAAAACATAATGCCAACCTCTTGTTTTGTAAAAGCATAATGCAACATCTCACATGGAAATACTTTTTGATTAAAAACTTCTATTAGCATAACATGTTAAATAACTTCATGAAGCAAACTGCATATGGATCTGATAGTCTATTGATTGAAGTGGACAAAAAGTTTCTAGGGTCTACTGAAATGTAACTCATAGGTAACTGCTTCATGGCCATCAGCTATGCAAATTCAGAATTGATGAAACCAAATCACCGTCTTCGAATAGTAGAATGAAAGCCTGTACCATATCAATTAGTTGCCTAGCATTTTCTACCTCTTTGATTAACTTTCATCCTGTATTCTTCTAGAAATTAAAGACCATTAAATATAAAAGTTACCAAATAATAACCATAAAACACTAATGCTTAAGTCTGAGGATCATGACCTAACTTCTCAAGCAAAGACCATGCTTCTGTTCTTGATCCTAGCAAAGGATGAATAAGAGAAGCAAGAATGGTTTTCTGTCTTCAAATTTTCAACAACAATAATTGGTGTGGCATGTAGTTTATCCTAGAGCCCACCAGTGGCTTTAGTTATAATAGCATCCTAGCAAAGGATGAATAAGAGAAGCAAGAATGGTTTTCTGTCTTCAAATTTTCAACAACAATAATTGGTGTGGCATGTAGTTTATCCTAGAGCCCACCAGTGTCAGCTAACTTAGCTAGTAAAGACTTTGATAGTATACCATAAGATTCTGGGTTGAATCCTGTCTTCATCACTTACTCTTTATAAATAAAAAACCAAGAGCATCTAATAAAAGCTATACTACTGGAAGCAGGAAGCTTCAATAACGAAGGGCCCTATCCATTTAAAGCCCATCACACAAACCCTGCCACCCAAAACTAATGGTCATGATGCAGAGTTATAGCAAAGGGATCCAAATTATTTGAAGACATCCAAATTAGAAGCAGGCAGCTCGTGTCTTTACACTTACGACCTGTCACAACATAGGTCAAAAATGAAGAGGCAGACAGAGTGAATGTTATTTTTCTTTTAATTTAGTCCTTTTGGTTTGATCTTTCACTGGAAAATTATGAGATATAAAAAGTCAACTTTAAAATATTATATGATTAATCATGTAACAAAGTCAAAGGAATAAATCAGCAACTAATAACTATGGCATGTCATGATAAATAAGCAACAACTCTTACTGGCAAAACATGAAGGACAACGGCAGCATGTCCAATAAAAAGTGCATCCATACTAGTTGGCCTGAGGAGAAAGGAAACAAAGTCAAAAGTCCTTACAGAATCTCCCTAAACTATTGTGCCTAAGGTTCTATTATGATGCTAATCTGACGCATAATATAGAATTTCATGAAAAAAAAAAAGAATTATTAAACTATTAGAGTACCTTCCTTCAAAGAAAAAATGGTTGCCTCTTAACTTCACAGAGAGGGCCTCGTATGCTACCTTTGCTTTTCGATAAATCTGTAATGCAGAAGTCTCAATCTAATGACTGAAAGATACAGCTTGTTATGAACATCGAACAACAGAACACTTCGAAGAGAAAGATAGGTGTGCAACGGTAGCCACATTGACAAATGAAGCAAAGTAAATCATGACTGAATGAAATTTAAATTGGTGTGCTTCCTGTAAAGACGAAAGAAGATAGTAAGATAATCATATACTCTGAATAAAAAGATTGCTCATGTGAGTTTAGCATAACAAGAGAGCAAGGATCAATGGAAAGATGTAGGAATCTTAGCAATACTTTAAGGATACAGAAACTTTAGGCATAACATAATAGTTTTGAAGCATTATAAGTCCAGCTCATCTCTTTGATAAATAAAACCTCTTGCACATTTTTAGGGGGGTGTTACGACTACAAATTGAAAACCAAAGTTATTAAAAAGCAGACCTCTTCCCTCTTTCTCTGCAGCACTAAATTGGTTATTCCATGTAGTTGTTTCACAGCTTTAGATTGCTTCCAGTGAAGAATTTTTCCGATTGGCCAGGAAAGGTCAGAGAAATATATGGCATCAGTAATTGTTTGATCACACGCTACCCGTAGTTCATATTGTTCAGCCTCAGCAAGCCAGGTGCTGATTATCACTTTTGTGCATAGCAAATCAAGAAAGCAATCCTTTGAAATTTTCGAGTCCAAAATTACAATGTCATCTTCATTCAAACATTCGATAACTCCTCCTTCATTATCAAATGCCACAGAATATCCATGCTCAATGTAAGGTACATGATCTGCAAAAAAGAAGGAAATGTAAATAAGTAAATTGATAAAAACCAGTCAACAGTAGCAAAATTAAACTCTTGACCAATAATAGCTGTCACGCTTGACAATCCAGCAACTGCTTCATTCTCCCGAGAATAGCAATATTAGACCTTTGCTTTACCAAGCTTGAGGATTCACCCCTGCCACATTGGCCTTGATTAGTTGCATTGTAAAGATGTATCATCAAGAATCTATTCAACAAGCATCTAGTTATTAGTTATATAAAAAGTTCTCAACTTTACAGAGAGCATATGTCAATTGAATTGACTATATATTGATAGCTAAGGATGCACTGAAGGACTACAAAAACAATGAAAGCTTTTACTGCACAAATTTCCATATATCTATCTATACTGCAAATATTTCAAGGTTCCTGTGATATTTGTGGCTTAGGATTTGTCTTGTATTATGCAAATTCTTTCTTTGCTTTTACAGAATTCTTATTCCTAAAAAAATGGTTAGAGCTATTCTCTCCCCTCTCTTTCTTTCTCCCTGTAGGCCTCTTCCCTCTCTCCTCTTGCCTCATTGATGGTTCACAGTGGGTTCCACAACTATGGTGATCGCAAAAGGCAACCGTCATAGCAATTGAATCTCTTTTTCCTCTTCATAGAAATTTTTTTTCTCTTTTGCCATTTTATTGCTTCCTCCTCTTCCTTTAATTGCTCTCTCCTCTTTCTGGCCTTGTTTCCGCTCCTCTTTTTTCTCTTGAGGTTGACAAATTGACTAGAGAAAGGTCAATCAATTTCTAAATAAGTGAAACCATTTTTGCAATCAACATCTTGTTTTGCAATATGGTTCAGAAATTGGCTAAAAATAAGATCTCCTTGGCCGATATTGATCCAGATCACATTCAACCAATTCAATGAATCATGAAAAATTACAAGCTCTGTTTGGTCCCTTGATGTCTTATCTAACTTGCTAAGTGAAATGTCACCTAAGTGCCTAACAGGTATGATATACTTGTTAAACATCCATTCGCATACAAGTATGGTCCAACTTAATGCAAGTATAATGGATGAAAGAGGAAAACGGTATCAAACATCCATCCAAAAGTGAGATATGCCTAGTTTTTGCCATGGAAAATTATGCGCCTTATTCAATCTTAGAACTCAGCTGAGTCTACGTTACAAATTACCTTAGGTTATACGTAACTGACTTTGTTCATTAACTTTGAGAAGTGGCCATCTTAAATTTGACCACAAGAATCAAAACGACAAATGGAACCATGGTGTTTCCATTGGAATGCCTAATCAATTTGTGCATCTTCAATTAGAAGTAACATAGAGAACATTAGTTCTTGGATTAATCACAATTCATTAGCCATCTTATTGTTAGGAACGAGTCGGCACTAAGAGAGGGGAGGAATTAGTACGGCGGAAAAATTACTTAGGTTTGAAAAATCTTCGTTTCGATTAAACTCGATTCCGACGAAAATCGTTTCGTAAAGATATTAACTTGAAAGAGTATGAGACCGTAGTGAAAAAATGGTAAGAAGGTAAAGTAGTTTGCAGTAAAAGTAAATTACTTAAAATGAAATGCAAATCAATTTATAGTGGTTCGGTCATCGTGACCTACATTCACTCCATCGATTCCTTTTCCGTCGAGGCCATTGGCATCCACTAATGATCTTTCTTCAATGGGCGAAGATCAACTATTCTTACAACTCGATTCTCCTTTTGATAGGTTCAGGAGAGAACCTTTACAAGATTACAACAGTGTTTTCTTTTCTTTTTGCTCTCACTTGTATGTGTGTTAACCAGGGATAAGAGAGGTATTTATAGACCTCAAGTTGATTCAAACTTGGAGCCTAAAAAGGTCTCATCCCGGGTTTCCCGGGTCCTGGCAGTACCAACGCTTGTGCTAGGCGGTACCATAGCCTGCAGCACTAACACTAGACGGTACCACCACCCAGTCTTGCAGTACCACCGCCTGATAGTTTCGGAGACTGTGTTATGACAGTTCCACTTGTTGGGTCACTGTTTGGGCCTTCTACTTGGCCCAACACAGCCCAAACTTAAGCCCAATTGGCCCCTAATTGAGTTGGCCCAATTTCAACCCAATTATGTGCTAACTATGAAATTTAAGGCATGCACTAAGCTAAATAAGTCCGGTAAGTCTAGGTTTCTTCCGACGAGCATCCGACGAACTTCCGACGATCTCTCGGCAATGTTCCAGCGGACTCTCAACAAGCTCTTGAACTTCACGACGATCTTCTTGACGAGTTCCGACGAGCTTCTCTAGCATAGCTTCTGGACTTCTCGATCAATTCCACAGAACTTCCGACGAACATCCGGTCTTCCGACGAACTCTCGAACTCCCAACGAAATCTCATTCTTGGCTACGGGACTTCATTTTGCTTTATGTTTTGCTATCGTAGTTAATCCTGCACACTTAAAACCTACTTCGATTTAGACAATTATTACAAGGCTTAAATCAAATATTGTCTGGCATGTCATTGGTTCATCGACGTTTCGTTCGATTCTTCAACACATTGTCCTCTCTTGTGGCCTATTGTCCAATCGACCAATTGACCTCCGCAACTTCGATTTTCTTGGTGCAATTTTCGCTCTTCTTGACCCGATGCGTGAACCGATGGCACGAAGCCTTCTGCCGATACGTCGACCGATCCTCTGGCTCAACGTCCAATCTTCTGACATGTTCCATTCCGGCCCAACATGATTCTTCCTGTCTTAATTGTCTCTCCCTGATCGAAGCTTTCTGCGTCATTCAAAACGTGACATGTTCCGGTTTCATCATCAAAATCCGAGATTCAACATTTATTTCAAGTACGAGAGCAAAACATGAATTACTTTAAGACAAACCAAGAAGATGGAATTTATGCACAGCATGATCAATGGCAAAATCTATGAAAGTTTGTTGATAAATAATGTCAATTTCAATCATGATAGTTCAACAAAAAGGAAGATTGCATGCTACGCATAGAGCATATGGATCTTCTTCTGACATATGGTTTACCAAATAAAGATTTTCTATAAAGTTAAGAAAGGCTTTAACCATTATAAAAAGAAAAATTCTTCAAAGAGCAGTATAAAAATTTTGAACTCCACAGTTAAACCAAACCATTCATGAAAGTACAATGATGAATGAAGTCTCCATAAATTAGTACTCATTGTTTTACAAGAATATCGTATGGTTTATATTTGCCACAATTTAACAAGTAAAATGAGACACTGAATTCAAGACACATTAGTATTTAAAAAAATGTTATAGACAGTCTACATCTGTTTCACGTTTATCTGAATGGGTTTCTGCATATTTAATATAGTATTTTTACCTCTTAAAATCTTTGCCATCAAAGCGATGTTCTGAAACTGCATGGTTTAGCACATAAATTAGCTGCCCGAAATATATTAAAACAGAACAGTTCTTTTAATAAACATGAGATCTAGAGTGGTACATTTTGACTCTCAAAAAAGAGTTGGAAATTATTCTTGAGCATAACGAGCACCTCCAGTAATTATCTTTTGAACTGTCTAATGCATCAAAAGAGGCCAACTCCAACTGATGTGCCCCATAACTTCAATTATTACCAAAGTTGGAAATACTATAAAGGTGCTCTCTAGGGGCCAAAGTTGGAAATTATTCTTGGCATCCAGTTGCCTCAAAATCTTAAAACTTATGTGCACCTAAGTTTCCTTTACCAATGACATACATTAGGGGAGAGACCACAGTAAGGCACATCCCTCTAGAGCAGCTTCTTTCAAACTTCTTCTTCCTGGAAAAGGCATTTTGAGGCCGTCGTCTCCCTTGATTAAGATAAAGCGAAATAATCTACTGTCGAGGTCACATGCAAGGGCTTCATTTCATGATTCTACCCATTCCACAATCCTCATTGCTGCTACCAAGTGTTCAGCATGACCAAAATCAATTCGATGCCACAGAAAGATGGCAAAGATCGATGGTCATCTTGTAATAATCCCAAATCCTAACGGATCTACTCAATAAACAACTCGAAGCCAGATTGGAGATACGAACAACAAGAAAATAACGAAAGGAAAGCGAAGAAACCAATCTTGGAAGCAAATCGCAAAGATTGACATGCAAGAAACTGCATCGAGAAAGACTGAAAGCAGAGACATGCCCATCGAGAAACTTCAAAGAACTACAGAGGAGAGGAAGAAGCGGAGAAAGATGGACGTGCCGGAATTGGGGTTGGCGCGATCGTGCCTAAGGCCGAAGACTTTGGCGAGTCGCAGGTAGAAGTGGA